>JARHVA010003151.1:2115000-2138377 GCA_037957365.1 Torreya grandis | reverse complement strand
CTAATTAGGAAGTCTTGAAAAAACATTCTTAGGGGTGAAAATTAGATAGATAATAGTTATGGCATGCCTGGTGGGACATAATTTCAAAAAGGTTTTCTAAGATTGATGTTGATCTTGACAAATTTGTAATTATAATAGCCTCCTTCATAAGACATATGGAAACTCTAACAAGTTTTTAGCTCTTAGTTTTAGACTAGCAAGCTCAATTTTAATGCCAAAGGTGACTATAAAGGTCAAGTCCCAGAATTATTCATTTTGAATTTATTGAATTAAATTAATTTTCAATCAAGAGAAAGATATTTATTTATTATATCTTATACCAAGTCTTCTATAAGGAAGCTCCATTTCCATCACACTCCAAGTTATCCTAATGATATAAAGATGGATATAAACCTACCATTTTTTTGCTTTTAATGGATGATCCCCTCTGAATATTTTCAAGATATGATGATATCCCTGAGGTAGATCTCAATATTTTCCCATACTTTAGTGGAGGAAAACACCATTACTCCCATTGAACATATTATAGATATGTCTAATTTCTATAGTATTCACTATATCACTCAAAAGAATGTAAACATTAGGTTATTGGAAATCTCATTCAAGGTAAAACCTTTGGATTGGTTTATAAACTTGTCACCTAATTTCATTGATTCATGGGACCATTTGGGAGAGAATTTGAGTAAGACATTTTGAAAACAAGAGTGATCACTTGTCTCTAGATGAATAATTAACTACCATCAAGAGAAATTCATAATAATTTATAAAAGAATACAATTATAGGTTTAAAAAAAATATGGTATAAGATCCCTATTTTTTTCATACCTAATCCAAACCATTCCTTTATCTACTATCTCAAGGTATTGAATAGTGACATAGCTATTATGATACAATTTATTGGAGGAGAGACCTTACTTAAGGCCTATGATGTTGCCATAAAAGATAAGAACAACCTAATTCAACATGTAAAAATCTCTCAAATACTCCCCCATTTAGTTATTTCCTAATAAATAATCCCCTAATGCAACTCTTACTCTTATTCCTACACTCATTGGTCTTAAACAAGTTGCCCCTAGTCAATCAAGTGAAATGTAATAATTATGAACCCTAGTCAAGTCTCAAGAAAACAAGTTAGTGGCCCTTGAGAAATAGATACCTCAGACTCAGACATTATAATGCTCAATATAATTACTATAATTCTAATTATCTAAATAGACAACCTTTTCAAACTAATTCCTAAGGGGTAGGGGGTAGATTACTAATATTATACCATATAATAGTTATAATCCAAATAAAGGATCCACATATAGAGCTCTTATAACTAATCAAAACAAATATTTACAATATCATGATTGGTATTCTCAATGGGATCAGCCCCATAATTATTCTTCTAATCATAATGAGGTGTTTAATCAAGCTTATAATGGTACAAAATTAAACCATTCCTTCTATGGCACAAGATGAAGTTCCTCATCTTGAAAGGATTAATGGAGATCAAGTTAAATGTGATGATACATTAATAAATTGGAAAGAGGAAGATTGGTGCATATTAAATCAATTGGGAGGCACAATTAAGGTTAGTAATACTTCCATAACAACCATTTTCAAGGTTCAAAAGGAGAGTAATTGATGATGCTCAAGGAGTTAGGTAAGGGTGAAACAACTATGCCTTCCATGTCTCAAGGAAAAAAAGAGTTTAATGTATCTCCTAAGGCCTAGGTAAGTTATAATAATTAGAATTGTAAAAGGTAATTTTATACCTCAAACTATTCAATCTAAAAATTATATGATAGATCATAGAGGATAAACAAGGGTTAGAAGATTTTACATCAACATTATATACCAAATAAAGAGGTTAAATGTGAGTATTCATATATTAGATACATTGGATATACTTGGACAACCTTTCAAAACTAAACCTTTCAAAAACATCAGCAAGAAGAGAGAGTTCAATTTTCATAAACACAGCTACACCTACTAGTGGGCATCCAAGCAAGGATGGTAAACCACCTCAATTTTATGTTTTTGTGACCATTTTAGATTTATTAGTACATAATTTTATGATAGATAGTGGTTAATGTATATTGGTAATGCATAAATAAATAGTTGATAAGTTAGGCCTAAATTATGAGCCTAATACTAATGATATCTTGTAATTAGATAGTTCATCTATCAAGACCATGGGGAGTGATCAAAAATTTGAGTGTTACTCTTTCATGCTTGTCCCCAAAAAAATTTATTTTCTTAAGATGTTGTTATGGGGTATTTTACACCTACTTTTATCTATGCTTTTCAAGAGACTTCACTACCAAGATTGGTGGGTATTTGTCATCTGATTGGTCATACATGGATTTTAGAACTAGACATGGTACTAAAGTTATAATCATGTTAGAACCTATATCTAAGTTTCATATTCATCCATATAATCCAAATATCTCAAATGTGGATTTCACTATCATTTATGAAGATGCTAATTACTAGTGATTAATAATTAGTTTTTACCTATTAAAAACATATCAAACTTTTTCCGTGATGAGTGGGGAGTAAAAAACCATGAGTATGATCCATATAGTAGTGTTAAAGAAGATGGTCTAGGTGTTTATTATTTTCATGAATAATATTCATCCATACCATCTCTCTCCAAGTCAAGTGAAGATGATAATGGTATATGTAAATTTTTCTTTGATGAATCAAGGAGTAAGGAATGGAAGTAGGGGGTAGATGTAAGGCTAGTTTGTCCTTCAAATGAGAAGTAATATTTTACAATCAGATTTTATTTTAGTTTGCACTTGTAATGAATTTGAGTATGAGGATCTTATACATGGGATTAAATGGGTAATAAATAAAATATTTAAAGCAATTACAAGTTTTTGAAGTTAGAGAGCTAGTAGTTTGCCAAGTGTGAAAGGTAAAAATGTTGCCAAGAATCCATTATTGAAGTCCTACAAGCATAGGGGTATGGGGACCTTATTGAATATTTTGAAGCCTTAAACATCCAATTAGTTCCAATAAAGGATAATAAATATGATTATATGTTTATCTTTAGTGGGAGCTCAATTTTAAATTCCTAATGATGTCAAGAACTCAAAAACTTAACCACATATTAAGGTGGTAGTAAGGCCATCAATAATAGATAATGATATAAATTGGAAATTTTTTTGAGTGTGAAAAATAAAATAAAATGTTTCCCTCAATAATAATTTTAATTTTTAACCTAAAAACAAAGATAAATTGCATCATTAATATGGAGATAAAATTGTGAGGATTTGAGATCTAATAAGCTTCCTAAATGGATGATAAATCTTAAGAACATATTCAATGAGAGTGATTAAATAAGAAAAGATAAATTGAGCATGTATACCAAATAATAAAATCATGAAAGAGTGTCAAATATAATATTCATTTATCTTGGAAATTTATGTACTTCAGTTGAGAGAGCTGCATTTGTTGATTTTTGTAGGGAATTTTCTAATATCTTTGCTTGGGAATATAGTGATCTTAAGGGGTTTGATACTATATTAGTCCAAAATATGATGTAACTTGATACAAATTCCAATCCTTTGATACAAATAAAAATTCCTAGTAATATTAAAGTTTATATTATAATGAGGAAAGTGTTAAACTAAGTTGATAGAGTCAAACATTACATTCACTAGTAAGCACTCTTCATGGGTTGCTAATCTAGTCCCTATGAGAAAAAAGAGGGGGAGAGATCATATTATGTGTAGATTTTAGAGAATTAAATAGGGTATCATTGAAGTATCACTTCCTCTTACTCTCCATTGATAAAATTATTTAAGTGGTTTCATGTTCTCATGCGTCTCTCTCTTAGATGGCTACTCAAGTTATAATCAAGTATTGGTAAAAGAAGAAGATCAATATAAAACAACCTTCAATACTAAATAGGTTACATATTCATTTAATATAATGAAATTTTGTCTATATAATTCAAGGGATACATTACAAAGATACATGGATATGGATTTTCAAGGTTTGATTAAGGAAATGGTGCTAATCTATCTTGATGACATAATGGTTTTCTCAAAGAATGCTAGTGATCATCTAGCTCATATTAGACTGATTTTTGAAATATTTGGGGTAAAATGGGATCTCTCTAAACCCAAAAAATGTGTGTTTTTTTAGTTCATTAGGGTAATTTATTATGCCACATTGTCTCCAAGGATGGTCTTGCTATATAATTCTAAAAGGGTGAGTGTCATATTGGCTTTATATTTACCCAAACATAATAAAGGTTTTTTAAAGTTATCTTGGTTAAATAATTTTTTTTAGAAGGTTCACACCTAGTTTTTCCAACCTTATGAAGACTATTATAGTCATTTTTAAGAAGCACCAAGTCTTCAATTGGACCAAAGAAGGAAAACTTATTTTTGAGGTTATTAAGAAAACCATTGCCCAATCACCTACATTAATCAATCTTGATTTCTCAAAGATTTTTTTCTTGTATAATTTTGTTAACATTGACATCATCTCATCCATGTTTATTTATAAAAATAGTGAAGGTCTTGAGCATCCTATAGCCTTTTTAAGTCAAAGTCTAGAAGTTTATGAAGAGTGGTAAACATTTATTGATAATAAAGTGTTGGAAGCTATAATAATCCTTAAGAAGTTTAGGCATATAGTTTTATAATAATAAAATCAATATCATGGTGACAAAACCCAAGTATAAGATACTTCTTTTTTAACAAGGATCTAAATGATAAAATGGATGGATGGATAACCAAGGTCATGGAGTATGATGTGGAGATAAAGGATACTAAGTTGATAAGAAGAATAAGGCTATGTGAAAACTTGGCATCAACCATTAAATAATAATAAGAGGTTAGAATTTCAAGATGATCCTAATATATCTATTCTTTCATCCCATCCAAGTTAGACATAAGATATGATACATTTTCTTTAAATAAGTGTCTTATATGCTTAGATCAAGAAAAAATATGGTACTTTAGATTAAAATACATACCTTATGTTCCTATGGAAGGATATATATTTATAAATTATATTAATGGAATGTGATATAGATGTGTTAAAACAAATCAGACTAATAAGCTCTTAGAGTAATTCCATGATGGACCAACAGGAGGTCACTTTTCACCTAAAAACATAAAAAATTTAATAAGATAAAGCTAATATTAGCTTAAATTGTTTACATACTATTATTCATGGGTAAGGATGTGAAAAAAGTGTAAATTTTTCATCGGTAAATAAAGGCTTGCATCCATTCCTCTAAATCCTATTCAAGTGGAGTAGCTATTCATGTAATGGGGTCTTGATTTCATTGGTATGATCAATACCCTTCGAATGTTAGCTATAAATGGGTGCTTATAACCACTGATTATTTAAAAATGTGAGTGAAATGAATAAATCTCAATAAGGCTAATAAAAATTCATTTCTTTACTTGTAGGAATTCCTACTTAATAGATTTGGAGATCCTTCAATAATAATTTCTAATAATGCAAAGGCATTTAGTGGTGAAAGAACAATTGAGTGGGATCTAAACCATGGCATATATCTAAGATATTATTCAAACTAATATCCTCAAGGTAATAAGTTAGATTATTCCACCAAAAAAATAATAATTAAAATATTCAAAAGGATAGTGGAAGACAATGAAAGAGATTGGCATACTGAATTGAGGACAACCTTATGGGTTGCTAAAATCACTCCCAAGAGGGATATTGGTAACTCACCCTACAAGTTTATGGGAGATAGGCCAAGATAATTATTTATGTTGAATTAAAACCCTATATTTAGATCATCAATTTGAGATGATGGTGAGTGATCCCATAACAATAAGTTTGATAGAATTGATGGGCCTTAGAGGAGATCAAAAATCATGCTATGCATACCATGGAATGTCATCACTCCCAAGTGAAGAATACCTTTGATAGGAGTGTTTTTTAAAGAGAATATCAATAAGGATACCTTATTCTTAAATGGATAAGGATAAGAAAAACATTGGTAGGCATAAAAAATTTGATATATTGTGGAGTGGGCCCTATGCTGTCATTAGTTGCAAAGAACATAATGTATTTTAGCCTATAAATCTTAATGGAGAGGATTTGAGTATCCCGATTATTGGGATACATTTAAAATAATGTTAATAAGGATAAATTTTTAGTTTTTTACATAGTAAAATAGGTCTTTATTTTCCCTAAGTGCTTAGTTTACATTTTGTTTGTTTGCTTTTTGTTGTTGTCCTTCCTCCAAATGTCTTATGACACGTGTGTGTGGTGTGTGTCTTGAATTTTCTTTCCATTTTTAGTTTATTTCAAGGATTATATTAAGTTAAAATATGTGTTTACCTTAAATTAAATTAACATTCATAAACCCATATCTTAAATTATTTTCAGGGCTATTATTCTAGATGCATAACAAGTATACAATCCTAAGAGGTCACCAAAGATGTTAGTGAAAATTGGCCACCATTGGTGAGTATTATTCAAAAACTTGGTTTTTATGATCTTAAATTTGTTTATAACCATCATAATGGTATTTAATTAGTCAATTTTCATCTCAATATGATAAAAATTAGTAGTTATTAGTAGTTTATAAAGTCTCATAGGATGGTCTAGTTGAAAACAAGCTTAAGTCATCCTATCTTGTCATCAATGTCTTTACATATAGTCTCATTCATGTGTTTATAATAGATTAAGATAAGTTTGAAAAAGTTAAGGTTTAAGTGTGAAGTCAAGGCCAATATTGAATCATGATTAAATAATAATAATGGTGATTTCCCAAGGAGAAATTTGTTCTAAGCGAAACAAATATACCAAGGAGCAAAACTAGTAAGTTGGCTGCATTGTATTTTTAAAAAATTGGGAGAAATTAAGGTAGTTTTTAATAGATTAAGGTATTTCATTTGTTTTAATCTTATGGTATGATTTGATGTAATATGAGACTTACTATGATAGATTAAATATGAAGGTTTATATCATTAGATAGGGGTATTGTAAGTCATTTGACACATTTTAAATGCCATGATATGTGCACTTGACCATACATCTCCAAAATGTCTTGATACTAGTTTTCTAACATTGGAACCTATTTGTAAGTGTTAAATCATCATTTTATAATGTTCAAATAGGAGATAATGAGGAATTTTTAAATTAAAGTAATATGTGAAAAGTTTTTTCACCTTGATCCACCTCCATACATGTTAGGAAATACTCCATGATCACTTTGTTCATCAGCTTTGACAACTCAAGAAGGTAAAACAAGTAGTTTATTGAAAGAAATAGGCATGTAGATGTTTTCTTTGTAAAGGTTTTATTCTAAGGATCAACTTATAAGCTCCTACAAGGATATTTATAGATCCCACAAACCCAAATACATAAAAATTAAATATTTGTAGAGCCAAACAAGGAAAAAACCTATCCCATTCCTCCATCTGGTTCACAAGTGTTCTTGTTAGCTTAAGAAAATCAATTGGTTTTATAATGGTATATAGAGGGGGGAGAGAGAGAGAGAGAGAGAGAGAGAGAGAGAGAGAGAGAGAGAGAGAGAGAGAGAGAGAGAGAGAGAGAGAGAGAGAGAGAGAGAGAGAGAGAGAGAGAGAGAGAGAGAGAGAGAGAGAGGTAAAATTATCATAGGGGTAGATGGAGGCCCTTATTACCTTGAAATTACATACATTATTATAGTTTTTTAGGGGCTATACTTTATGAATCATTGCTAATGAAATAAGTGCTCAAAATGTCCCTTATAACCCCATAGTCTTAGTTTTTTCCTTAGGATTACATATTAGGGTTGATAAAGATAATTTATTGATTGGATAGTGATATAAGAGTATCCAAGGGGATATAAAATATCAAATATGACCTGGTTAGTTATGCACATGCTTTTTTTGACAAGATAAATGTACCTTCTCACTTTTTAGGTGTGACAATCAAGTGTGAGGAGAGGTTGAAGTGCTTTTAGTCATACAAATGTTTATAAAAAGATAAATATGTCTCTCTAAAGACTATAAAACTCCAAAAAAATTATTAATGTCTTATCTAAGCATAAAATAGGCCAAATTATGAAGAATAATTATAATCATGGACTTAGTAGACTATTGCAGGTCTCAAGCAAGAATAAACCTTCTTGAGATCATTGAGAGGAAAAAGGTGGTTTAAATGCATGGAATAGAATCATAGTAATATTATTCAACCTTTAAATCCCATTTTTACCCCTTGATAAGTTTTATATTACCTAAAATTAGCCTTTTTGTACTAGCTCAAGGTTTAAGATTCAAATGTGAAGAACTACAATCTTGTAGGTATCAAATTTAATATCATAAATTTGGGCTTCTTACATGAAGTTTCTTGAGGAAAAGGTCTTAAAATAAGTATAATAAGTTTCATATTACCTTAAAAGATATTTAAAATTCATAGTAGATATATAGGTTTCATTATATGATAGGTGAAAGAGGTGTTAAGCCTAAAATAGACACCTATAGGCATGTATGCACTATAGGAGAAAAGATGGTCTTTTTAGTTTGATAATTAGGTTTTAAGGTAGTCAAAGGTTGAATAATCATGAAAATATCTAAATTTAATTTTTATTGTTTTAAGGATAAAATATTATTCAAAATGATCCACCATCATGCCTTAGTAGAGCATCTATCCCAAAGGGAAACCAAACAAGATTGTATGGGCAAGGCTAGGTGATTGAAGACATTTTAGATATTTTAAATGGATTTTAAAACTTTAAAACATGTCATAGGGATATATTAAATTATTTTAAGACATATTATATTCAATGAGATGCTAAAAATGAGCTAAGTAAAGGTAAATGTAGACTTACAGGTCTATAGACTTATAGGTCCACATTTTGCTCAATTGATCAAAATTTGGAAAAAGGGGAAGTGTCTTACTCTTCATAAAAGAAATAATTTCCTTATTAATGTGAAAAGGGGAGATGTATTAATTGATACATCATATATAGTAAAATAGAGTGATAAATGATCTTATCAAGGTTGACATATAGTGGGAAGAGCCTTAGGCCCAATAGACTCCTTCAAGACTATTATAAGCAGATGTTAGAAAAGGGCATACTTTATATGTGGAATGAAATGGTGATATATTGGTATAAGGGACCAAGAATAATGTTATTCTAGGTAAATAAAAAGTGATAAACAAGAAATTTTAGGGTCGTATTCATGAGATTGCTTACAAACCCTAACAATAGGCTACTTTAAGTTCTAATGGGCTAGACAGGTCATTTTCTTCAAAGAAACATTTTCACATTTCAAGGTAAGTGTTATAGACATCACTAAGGTTTTTACAAATCAAAACATACATTTTTAAAATCTATTCTTTTTAATTAATTTCCTCGATCCCACCTACAATCATGTCTTATCTAAGAAGCCTAACTGCATCAAGTGGGAACTCACATGAGGAGTTACATGGGTATAAATGGGAATTATAGGATTTATTAATGTATTCCAAATCAAAACTAGTGGAATTGGTTTGGATATTAATAATATGTTATTTATGAACAATAATTAACAAACTAAGACCCTAAAACACTATTAAAACCCTCTAAAGAGACCCGATGAAGAATATCGGTTATCAAAATTATCTATAACGGATTGAAATGGATCAAAAACTACTTTAATAATACCTATGCATCTCCTAATAACTTGATAAAGTATAATAATTTCATGCATGAATCTAATAATTTATATAAAATGTCCTAATAAGAAAATGGCATGCATGAAGTCAAGAATGTACAAAAAATGGCTTGAGAAGTTATTTTTAAGCTTGTTTATAGGGTTTTGAAGTCAAAAAGTCCTCATAAACACTTTAAAATTAACCTTGAGACAAAATAGAGATATTTTTTCCCTACAAAATTCACATAAGAAGCCTTCATAGTGATAAAACATGTTTCAAATCACTATCAAGACTCAATGAAGAATTGTGAATACTCTTGCATCAAGAATGCAAAAAAAGAAATGATTCTAAGACCTCAAAAATAAAATAAATTTTATAAAACCTTGATGAGAATTTAATTTCACCTATAAAATATTTTAATGGTCATGAAATATAATAAGAAAATGCCATTCTTTACCCTCAAGGTCACTTGAAGGTTCTAGACATAAATGTCTTTGGCAATCTTTTTGTCAAGAAAAGTGTGAAAACTCAACTACAAGTTGATCTTAAATTCTCATAAAAGTCCTCTATGAACTAATAAAGTTCCTATATGAAGTATAAAGCTATGGTGAAGGTCTATAAAACACAAAAATTAGATCTTTCTTGAAAATTTAGACCTTGATAACAAGAGAAAGTATGAGAGGAAGCCACCAAGTCCAAGGTCAAATCTCACATAAAGGAGAAGTATTACAAGAGGTGTACATTGGAATAGAAGGTAATAAACTATGACAAGTGTCAATTGGATAAATTTCAACTGACCTTAAAAAATTAGATGTGTACCTCTATGGAGGAGATAAATTCAAGAAAGAATCAATCTTCTAAGAGAGTCTTCCACTCCATTCCTCATGAATAACTTTACTAACACATAGCCTAGAAGGTTAAAGAACAAGATAAAAACACATTCCAAGGAGTCTTAGTGTCATTTTTTTGTTTTATAACTATTTTTATGATGAATTACAATTTATGAGTTCTTTCTTTGTCCTATATATCTCTCTCACCCTTTTATTCTTCTATAAATGAGGCCTTAAAAGGCATTTGATGTAACCTATAAATGTGTATGGTGAATCCTTGCCAAATTTGATACTTGTTATTGCATTTGAAATAAAATACAAGTTGAGTTACACTTTTTTAGTCTTGTATTCAATGAATATGAAATGAATTGTCTATGAATGTTAGTGATAGTTGTATTTTTTACTTATTTTTGTCCTTTACATTCATTCCTCTATGTGAGTTAGTTATATTTCCATAGGTCATATGAAGTGTATCAATGGTTTTTTGAATTCATGTGTTGAAATATAATTAGTTTCTTATTTTAGGCCTCTTAATTAATCACCTTGGTTGTTCTATTAACCATATCCTTCATATAGAAACACTTGTGTGGGAAGATCTATTTTAAAGTTGTGGAAATCAGATTGTGATCTTGTATTTCATAGTGTAAGCATTGGAATGTAGAGGGAACTATATTTTGTATATCATCTCCATGTTTTATTATTAGTTTTACTCCCTTTCTATCTCTTTTCTTTGAAATTAAAATAAGTTCATTGTAGTTTTAGTTGAAATATCAAAGGAGCTAGCCAATATGGAGACTGACTTCACTAATTAGGACACCTATAACCTAGAAGTGATTCCATGTTATCATCTAGTTAGGAAGGATTGAAAAACCTTCCTATAGGTAAAAATTAGATAGATAAACCCAATCAATACAAAAAAAACTTTATTTATTCATAACACATATCTTAGTCCAAACAAAATTGTTCTTTTTATATCATCCCCTAGTTTTTTGTCAAGTATTTTATAGTTATAACTTAATAAATTAGTTTTTTTGTTCCATGATTTTAAAAAAACTAATAAATAAATCATAACAACTAATCTACCCAAATTAAATATAGAAAGAAATAAATACTAATCTACAAAAAATGGAATATTAACCTTGAAATAAGGAAATATAACCTAATCTTACATATTCATCTTCAATTACAATGATTGAGAAGAATTTATAGTTGGAAAAATGATGAAATGATATTTTGAAAAATTGTCCATTGATTGGAAAATTAATTTCATTACCTTAAAGGTCCTTCAAGTGGAATACATTATTACCTTGAATTTTAGATATTTGATATGGCCCAATATATAAAGGAGTGAAATTATCATGCTATCCATTCTTTTTGTATGTTATCCCATAAAATCACTGGATTTAAAATTCTAAAAAAATTGTTCTTGAATATTTTGTTAAACCGTATTTTGATAATGTCTTGGTGTTTATTAAAGCTATGCAGTGCTTCAATTCATGTATCTTTAATTTAGACTATATCAAGTAGTTTGTAATGTATTAGTTCATCTTCCCCCATGTACTCTTATATAGATTGGTATGTTGGGATTTTAAGAGTGATGTGGGAAAATTGATTTTTGTCCATAGACTAGTATAAAAGGTAAAGCCTTCAACACTTACTTATGTCTCATTTTATCTACCCATAGTGCATACTTTAGTATCAAGTGCCATTATCTAGGTTTGTCTTGTGATAAATTCTTAATAACATCCGTTAGATTCTTATTTTTAGATTAATCTACTCCATTCCTTTGTAGACAGTAATTTGAATATAATTCAATGGTGATTTGGTTGCTATAATCCTAATCAATAAATTCAATAGATTAGAATTTTGGACCATTATCACAAACTAAATAAGTTAGAGTTTTAAACCTGGTCATTATCTTCTCTTCTATAAATTTAATAATATTTAGTCTTGTCTGATTCTTAGTGGCCACAATTTCTATCTATATAGTGTAATAGTCAATGGATGTTAGGACAAAAATTTTCCCTACTGAAGAATTTAGGTTTATCACCATAATGAATTCAATACCTCATTTATAAAAATGGCATACTTAAATGATTGGTTATATAGGCATGGAAACATTCACTTCTCTTATTCCAAACACTTAACATTTTTTTGGAGGTATAATCACTAAGAGGGGGGTAAATCAATGATGCAATATATTTTAAACTTTAATTGTAATACTTTAAAACACTTAATCAATGATCACATGTATTCATAAAGTATACAATATGTTCATAAAAATGAATAAGAAAGATAATTCAAGATCGCACACATAACACAAGATATACATGGGAAACCCTCTTGGGGAATAAAACCCACTCTCAATCCTACAAACACATGGACTACTTGTCCTATAAGATGATCACAAACATTAGATATTTTAGTAAAGTACCCACATCACAAGGAACACCCACCCCTAAGTATTAACAAGTATCCACTTGTTCTAGATGTTGAGCACCCACACAACACCTATGAAATAAATAACTTGAAAATTTTTATTGTGTTTCAATATTATTGGAGAATCAACTTATAACACCTCTCTTTCAACTCAACACACACTTAAACTTTCTCAAATAATTAATGTATCCAGACACTCCTTTTGGATGTCTCTAGTCTTATTCATTCATCCTCAATCTAATTTATACTTTAGTCCATCCACTAATCACACTCCCCTTAATCTCTTTCCTTTTTCTCTATATTTTTATCCCTCAACACATGCACATTCAAATATATAAACTATTACCTTGGTCTTCACTATTTATAGATTCATCATGCATATCAACTTCTAGGTCGACCATAATACTTGACTTAACCCTTAAAACTTCTTTCATGCTAATCATAGCTCAAATTCATTCTCACAAGTCACCTAAAACATCTATGGATCACACTTAAGTATTTATGCCTTTCAATTAGGCTTTAGTATCCCTTTATAGGTCTCATGGAGACCTATTCACCTGTTTATCACTTCTTCAAGAAAATTAAGAATATAGGATCACTTTAAACTACATGGGTCCACTCCATATAACCTTTGTGACATCTTTAGGTGATTTATCCCACCAAAAAAATATTCTAATAAATCACAAATTTCTCAAACATTATTATATACATAGTAGTACCATGAATGAACAAATAGTCAACTTTGAAGCTCCATATATTTAACTATACAAACATTTAAAGCTTTTAACTAGGTTCTATAGATGTGATTTGAATTATTTTACAAATTTAATTTTTAATACATCAATAAATTTATCTTGGATCAAAAGATATATCTCAAAAACTAAGCACTAATTTTCCCTCATTAATTTGAATATTTAAATTTCAATAGTCATTGTTCAGACACTAAACATCGATCACCTTAACCTCATCTCATTATCCATGTTAATTATGTATTAATATGTACCATGTATCTAATTGAAGTAACCTATTCTTTACCTTGAAATTCTCAGCATTTATCTTAGATCATAGCTCCCATTATTATATTCTCTGGCCAAAAAAATGTTCTTTATCAATGTTGAAATTTTTCACAATAAAATAAAAATAAACATTTGTGGACATTATATTGAATGAAGGTCCTTAAGTATTCATGACAATACCTAAAAAGACATTAGTATATTCTACAAATCTTGTAGTAGATAAAACACCTAAAATAATATTCTCTTTAATTTTATGGTCTAGAAAATACATTTGTGGACATTATGCCACTTCGAAGCTCTACCTTCCTTCTACACATTTGAATCTTTGACTCGACCCACACTGTTGATCTCTATACATATGAACCCTTGAAAACCATTAATATTTTATCAAATCAATGAGATTTAGACACTTGTCACTAGCACATTTAATCTTAGTAACCTTTGATAATTTGACTTCACATGCACCATTGGATCAAGATTTGGATGATGATCACTCACTATTAGATCTACTAAATAGTGATATCAAACTTCAATGTAGTTAATATTGATGGTCTCTGGCCCATCATAGTCTACAAGAGCAAGTTTTAAGGTTTTTAACTTGAGCTAGAAAACACTTCAAGAGTCCAAATTTTTAGGGTACCTTCTTAGCACTATAGAGAACATTTCCATGAAAATTTTTGACCTTAGTTGACTTTTTGAGTACCTAAAATAATTACACAAACTTGTTGGTTTATTCATATATAGTGATGGTCTAGCTTCTCTTAATCTATAAGATGCATGTTTCTATTTCCAAATGATAAATTGATACACTAAATCTTTACCAAGACATCTATGGATGCCTCATAACTTCTTCTTTATCCTTACAAACCTGAATATATGCTATATATTCTCCAAAAAATCAAACATTAATTAATTTTCATTAATTAACTAGTATCTCATGCTCTCTTTGACATCAATGACAACCTAACATAAATGACCATGCTCAATAGTGTCCCCCTTTGTCATTGATGGCAAAACACCCTTGGAATAACTTCTTACTCATTTAAACTTATTCATTCTAATCTTTCTCCCCCTTTGACATTAATGATAAAGGGTCTCTTCCTCAACATGCCAACACATATTCCTCAAAATTATGTATGCATTCAAATATAAATAATATACTCAAGATAATTACATAATTTCGAGCATATGAATCAATTGGTCACATTTTGACATGCACCAATCTAAATTTAAACATCTTTGATCTTTGGACCTGAAAAAATACTCAAAGAGCTTAGAAATATCCCCCTAACATCATGCTCCAGCTTATGTCATATTTTCTTTGACATACACCAATCTAAACTTGGGATTTTCTAATCCTTGGACCTGTCTACATATAAAATTCACAAGCTCTCTATTTTCATGTATGAAGATTCAATACTTTATCAAAAAACATGACTTGGTTTGATCAAGTCATCATGTCAATCTTATTGAATTCACAACTATAGCAAACATCTTCACACTTCTATCATGACTAAAGCATCTTCACATATGTTCCCCCTTACATCATGCACATCTTTTTCAAGCTACTCAAGATAGCTAAGTTAGCTCCCCATTTATATGTAAGAGAATATATTGATAAATCAACATCCTTGATCAAATAATTGAAAACCTCATTCTTTGCCTATAAACCTTTAAAAAAAACATTTTAAATCTTCATCATTTGACCAACTAGACCATCCTTCAAATTTTAACAAAATTTTGACTTTAGGATCACTGTTTCTAAAAATATCTTATCATGTCATTCTATAGTAAAAAGAAAACATATTATTATGAACTTTCTTGTCTTGAAACATTAACCAAAACTCAACTAGCATCCACCATGCTTCCTCTTGCTATCAAGTGTCTCCTTGAAGCTTAGATAGAGACACCCTAACCCACAATGTCCTAGAACAATGTGAAATAGGGAGTTACCCAAAAATCCTCATATTCCTTCTCCTTTTTGGTCATTTGATGATGATAGTTATTCTTCTTCTTGGGTTTAATAAAAAAACATGCTCATCCAAAAAAATATTTTCCTTTTCTTCTAAGAATGAATTGGCAACTTATAGAGACAACTTAGATTCATGACATGCCTTTTCATATGAAGAAATAACCTCATCACTAGTCATTAAAAACTAATGTTCTTTGCATGAAACTTGTTCAAAAATATTAAGATGTTTACTTAGATCTATACTCACCTTAGGACTAGCCTCAACTATCATCTTGGTCTTATCCTTAAGCTTGTTATCTTCATTCACAACATGAGTAGATAATTAGAGATCTTGGTATTCTTTAACTTTTGTAGCATTTTCCACCATAGTAAATAGACCACTTGGATATACAAACTCATCATGACTCATACCTGTCATTTTTGGTTTTCATAAGTTAAAATGTCTTTTTCCTTGCATACTAGGAGTCTGATTGAACTTATTTTGACTTGATGGCCTTTATTTGTAGAACCTATAAATGTGACCAATCTTCTCATAGTTGTAGCAAACCATTCTTCTTGAAGTGAACTCAAATTACCTTACCTGATTTAGATAAAAAATTCAAATGTGTCCTATGTCATAACAACTAAAGCATTCAACTTTGTTCATGGTCTTTGAATAATTATTCCACTCATTATTAGTAGGTATTCTATACTCTCTATCCTTATGACTAAATTGATTACAAGTATAGAGGTAACCATTAAAATTTACATACCTTATGGCATTTGATTATCTAATTTGATTTGTTCTTATTCTACCAATACCTTTATTCCTTGACTAATGATTGATCTTTAAGGTTTGATTGTCCTTGTTCACATTGGTCTTTATATTGTCTTGAGTTACATTCTTTTGTTCTTATTTGTAACCAAGTCTAGTTCTATCATTAGCATGATTTTTACTATTTATAATGTTGTCTAGATCACTTAAGCTCTTTTCAAACATCACATATGACTTAATATTACTAGATGTCTTTTCTAACTAAGCTTTTAATGACTCATTTTCAATAACATACCTAGAAAACTCATCTCTTTTAACTTTCAAGCTTGTAGATAAGATTTACAATTGAAAAATGAGATGCTTGAATATATATTCATGCTTCTTAATGTTTTCATTCATTCTTGATTCAAACACTCTGAATTTCTCTTCATAGTCCTTGATTTGAGACATCATATTCCTATTAATATTCTTCTCAATATTTATTTCTTCATGAGCATTCCTTAATTTAGTCTCATAGTCCTCATTGTAT
Organism: Torreya grandis; assembly: GCA_037957365.1. Classification (NCBI taxonomy): domain Eukaryota; kingdom Viridiplantae; phylum Streptophyta; class Pinopsida; order Cupressales; family Taxaceae; genus Torreya; species Torreya grandis. The sequence goes on along the minus strand of JARHVA010003151.1, from coordinate 2,121,225 downwards.
TCTTTATTATCTATATCACTCCAAGTAGACTCATTTTTATATGAGAAACTTCCTTGCTCATCCATGTATAGGAATTCATCTTCAATATAAAACTTAGAATCGTTGTCTTCACTCTCATCTAATGAGATGAAATCTTTACTGGGGAAGAGATTCTTCTTGTTCTTGAAGGACTTCATCTTTTTGTCATACTTGTTGAACCCTTTCTTCCTCTTATTATACTTGAATGTCTTCTTGCCTTCATCTTATCTTTCACCATGCTCTTCATCATCATTATTTGTATGCTTATGAGGTCACTCATTAGTGAAGTGTCTTACTTATCCATAATTAAAACATTTGAAGGGTAGTTTACCCTTATACATCCCTAAGCCTATTTTTAATTTACTTGTAAATAAAGCTATTAATTCATCATTAAATACCTCATCATACTTGACTTCTTTGCCTTGATTTATTTTCTTAGTTGGCTTCATTTCTATCTTGAATTATTATTCCTTTTTAGGATGCCTATCCTTATCAACTCTCATCTCATAGGTATTAGGGATGCCATGCAGCTCATCCATATTCAACTGAGTGGGATCATGACTTTATTATATAGTTGAGACTTTTGAATCAAAATTAAGTTTAAGAGTCCTCAATACCTTATGTATTATAGTAGCTTTATGAATCACCTCTCTAAGACCTCTGATCATGTTTACTACTCCATTAACCCTTAGAAGATAGGATTCCATAAGATATTCTTCCTTCATTTTGAGACCTTTAAATTACCTTTGATAGGTCTGTAATTTAGCCAATTTTACCTTTGAGTATCTTTCATAAATATTCTATAATTTGCCCCAAATTTCCTTATCAAACTTGCAATGGATAACTTTGGTGAACTCAACCTCAAATAGACCACAAATAATAACATTTATAAATTTAAAATTATCCTCACTCAGCTTCTTATCATTAGCACTAGTTAGAGGAGTGGTTGGCATAGTATAACCATCCATGATAGATTTACAAATATCAAACCCTAAATACATGATGTATGTCATCATATATGTACTATAAAAAGCATAATTTGACCCACTAAATAATGGTTCTTGATTTTTAGAGAAACCATGCATCTGTATACTTGCCATATTATACATTGGATTATCTTCAAGTGGTTAAACTTGCAAGGAATGTATTTTTATAATACCAAATTATTGAATTTAAAATCATGAGAGGGGAGTGAATAAATTATGTAAGATATTTAAAACTTAAATTTTAATCCTTTCAAACACTTAATTAATGATTGCATGTGTTCATAAAGTAGACAAGATGTTCATAATAATGAATAAGAAATACAATGCAATATCACACACTTAACACAAGATCTACATGGGAAAACCTTTTAGATAATAAAAACCACTCTCAATATTGTAAACACATGGACTACTTGTCCTATAATATGATCAAAAACATGAGACCTTTTAGTGAAGTACCCAATTCACAAGGAGCACCCACCCATAAGTATGAATAAGGACCCACTTGTTATAGATGTTGAGCACCCACACCACCTATGAAATTAATAAATATAGAACTATGATTGAATTTAAATATAATTGGATAAATAACTTATAATTACTCTCTTTCAACTCATCACACACACTCACAATTTCTCATACAAGCAATGCATTCAAACACTCCTTTTGTATCTCTATAGTCTTATTCACTCATCCTCAATCTACTCTATACTTCAGTCCATCCACTAATAACACTCCCTTTTATTCTTCCTTCATCTCTATCTTATGATCTTTCAACACATGCACATTCAAGTCTAGAAACCATTACCTTGGTCTCCACTATTTATAAATTCTTCATGCATATCAACTTCTAGGTCAATCATAATACTTGCCTAAACCCTTAAGACTTCTATCATGCTAATCATAGATTAAATTCATCTCATAAGTTATTCATAGCATCTATCAGTCACACTTAATTAATTACACCTTTTAATTAAGCCTTTATATCATTTTATAGGTCTCATGGAGACCTATTCATCTATTTACCACTTCATCAAGTAAATTAAGAACATAGGATTACTTTCAACTACATGGGTCCACTTTATATGACCTCTATAATATATTCATGTGATTGATCCTACTAAAATACTCTACTTTTAAATCACAAATTTATCAAACATTATTATATACATAGTAGAACCATGAATGAATAAATAATCAACTTTAAAGATCCATATATTTAATTATACAAACATTCAAACCTTCCTACTAGATTATCTAAATGTGCCTTGAAGTCCTTTATAACTTTTATTTTTAATAAATCAATAAATTCATCCTGGATCAAAAGATATATCTCAAAAACTAATCACTAGTTTTCCCTCATTAATTTGAATAGTTGAATTTTCATGGTCACAATTCAAACATTAAACATCTAGAACCTTAACGTCATCTCATGCTCCCTGGAAACTATAGACAAATATGCACCATCAATCTCCTTGAAGTATCCTATTATTTACCTTATAATGATCACCATTGATCTTATATTAGATCTCCTATGATTGTGCCACTTGGAAGCTCCATGTGCCTTCTACACATTTGACTCTTTGACTCAACCTGCATCATTGATCTCCATCCATATGAACCCCAATGAATTATTGATCTTCTCTCAACTCAATGAGATTGAGACACTTATCAATAGTGAATTTAATTTCAATAACCTTTGATAATTTGAATTCATACACACCATTGGATCAAGATATAAATGATGAATTCTCACCATTATATCTACTAACTAGTGACCGTAGACTTCAACTTACTTAAACATGATAGTCTCTAGCCCATCACAATATATAAGATAAAATTTGAAGGGTTATAACTTGAGATAAAAAATAATTCAAGATTCTAAATTTTTAGGGTACCTTATTTTCACTCTAAACAACATCTCCACAAAAACCTTTGACCTTAGTTGCCTTTTTGAGTACCTAAAATAAATACACAAACTTTCTAGTTCATACATATCTTCATGATGTGCAATGATGGTCTAGCTTATTTTAATCTATAAGATGCATGTTTCTATTTCCAAATGATCGATTGACACACAAAATATTTACCAATACATATATGGATGCCTCATAACTTCTTCTTTATCCTTATAGACCTACATATGTGTTATATATTATCCAAGCTATCAAACACAACTTCTTTGTTATTAATACACTAGTATCTCATGTTCACTTTAACATCAATGACAACCTAACATAAATGGCCATGCTCAACATATTAATGGAAAGTTATGACATGGTTGTGGTTATCTTTGAAAATCATAGGCTAGTAGTATTCCATCTTAAAAAAATTATGGGATACTATGTTTCCTAAGGGATGTCCACTACCTATTTTATCATTTGGTTTGTTTTATAAATTTGAAACATATTTTCTTAAAACACACCTCAAGTGTATGCATTCATAGTTATTCAAGTATAAGACTAATTTATTTATCATATAATGAGTTAATTTGAGCCTAAGGTCCCATATATATTTTATATTTAGTATAGAGGGACATACACCCATGAGTAAATAGTGGATGATTTGAGCATACCATACACCACTAGTTACTTGAGTCTTGTTGATTTATTTAATATAAATTCATAGATCCTCAATCATGAGATGGATGATTCTTTGGACTCTCACCATTTTGGCTATTTTAATCTCAAGATAAAACTTTTTTAATTTTACCATCCATTTTCTTCTTCTTTCACCTAATTTATTTTTATTGAGTGTGAGCTTGAAAACTAGGTTAGGGATGATGGCATATGTCTTGTTTATTAGAATGTATTGCCTAAAATTATTCATAACCTAATTAGTGCATATATATATTTATCTATCATGGAATATTTTAACTCTACATATTTTAGGTTAGTACTCATAAAATCAACTAGATATTCATTATCATCTACTTTTTGTGTGAGTATAATTGTGATAGTATGCTCTAAGGAAATGAATAAAGGTAGAAATACTTAGTGAATTTTTGGCTGATCAGAATTGGAGCTTGACCAATGAATATTTTAATGTCTTGAAAATATTTTTTGTAATATATTTTAAAATATATTTTGGTGGCTTGCTTCAACATGCCATTTAGTGGCTTGAAATTTTATGTAAATCCATAAATAAATTTACTTAAAAAGGTTATCTTACTAGAGAAAGACTTAAACTCTTTATTATTGTTAGGAGGTGTTAGCATAGAAATGTCCTAGATTCATTTTAGGTTAATGGAGATCCCATCCTTTGTGATGACATGGCATAAAATTTTTCCTTTAGTAACTCTATAAGATGCTTTTTTTTAGATTGATTGATAATCCATATCTTATACATCTATCAAACAATATTTGTATATGGCCTATATGAATAGATCTATATTTTGAACATATTGTTAAGTCATTCCATATAAATGATGATGTATTTTTTAACAATTCCTTGAAAGGAAAATTCCATAGATCATTATAAATTTTCTCTTACATTGATTAGGCCAAAAATCATTATTTTGTATGCAAAATTTATCCACTTGGATATAAAGGTGGTATTCATTCTGTCTTTGGCTTATACTAGCACTTGATTATAGCCTAAGAATCCATCTAAGAAGGACATCATATCAGATTCACTAACCATTTGTATTACCTCATACAAGGAAGGGAAAACATTGTTATATTTTTTTAATGCTTGGTTCATATTTTTAAAGTCAAAATAAATCCCAATTTCTCCATTATTCTTCCTATTAGCACTAGTTTATCTAACCAGTTATAGTCCCTAATTATAAATACAATCTTTGCATCTAATAACTTATATACTTCTATATAGATGAAATGTTCCAAAATTATCTTTACTGACCTCTATATTTTCCTAAAGGGTTTATGTTCTAGCTCTAGTGGGATGGTATGTGTGATGAACCTAGGGTCGAAGACCTTCCAATATTCATATGTCAAGGTGATCACATCTTTGTATTATATTGTTAGACCCATCAAATTTTATTTCTCACTTTTAGTGAAACTAAGGCCAATCTTTACATAATAGGAATTTTGGTTAATGCTTAGATTCTCCTTGAAAAAATGAGACTCCATATCTTTAAGTTGTTTTGAATATGAGCTCATGGATATAAATAAAAATATCACTCTAGAGAAACCATCTTCATGGGAATGCAATTCTATTCTAAATGTAATACACCATCTTATCTAATATATTCTATGTTCATAGTTTTAACATCATTCTCATTTATTACCTAGGATTTGAAGGCTCCAAATCTGTTCATAAATTATACAATATATTTATTTTCTTTGAAACCTAAAAATTATTTACATTATCTGGGATAGAGGGACAAGGAACCAACTCCACATATAATTTCTACATTTTGGATTAGTGGTTCAAGATAGGTAGTTGAAGTTGCTAGTGAATTTGCCATCTTATTTTCTTCCATTAAGATGGCCTTGATGTTCAAGGATTGAAATTATTATATCATATCCCATACTTGATGTTTGTACCTATTCAAATAAGTGAGTTTACATTAGTATCTCTTTTTGATCTAGTTAAAAAATACATTTGGATCATTGAATATCTGAAACTATTTGACATTATTTTTTAGTCTAAACTATAGACCTAAGATTAGAGATTCATACTCATTTCAATTATTAGTGTAAGAGAATTATAATATGTAGGAATTTATACATTACTTCCCATCTAGATCAATAAAATCTACACCAACACCAAAAACTTGTTTTGATCTAGCTTTATCAAGATAGAGAGTCCATAACTAATAAGGACCTTCAAATTCTTGATCATGAAGTTATTGCTTGGTAGTGAAAGTGTACATACCTACATGTGAGGATAAAAAGTCAACTTTTTCATTCTTAGAATTATATTGTATGATTAGGTACTTCATATTTAGTTATTTGTCTACCTTAATTTGGTTGGCTACCCATTTTTAAGGCAACCAAATGTGTGAGAAATTAGTGGCCATGTACCCATTTAGTGTCTTTAACCAATCATAACTCAGTAATAAGACATAAAATTCTAGAATACCAATGAATATGATATCTATGTACTATGTTACACATGGATCATATGCAAGTTGGATGTGTACATTTGTTATTTCTCTAACACATGTAATGGAAGAATTGTCTAGTTGAAGACCACCCTTTTTGAATTATCTAGGATCAAACCCAATTTATTGCATAAAATTGTAGGAATAACATTG
>JARHVA010003151.1:2077500-2110000 GCA_037957365.1 Torreya grandis | reverse complement strand
AACTATACGGGTTACTAAATAATTCTTTGCCATCCTGATGTTTCCCTCTGAGGGTGTTAAGTTGAAATTGTGACTCACTCAAAAACAATTAGGGATTAACTAATATAAGTAAATAAAATACATAAATAGCTCATGGAATAAGTATTCCCCTTATTTTTAGGACTAGATGATGATCCAATGGAAAATAAACTTCATAATATATAACATGGGTAAGCTATAATTATTTCTACCAAAGGTTCCAATGATTTCTTCAAGATATTTGAGATTCTCACTATTGTTTCCTCTGCTCAAACTATTTAGAATGTAATGGGTAGATAATTTCTCATTAAAAATATAAAAGAGAGGGAGAGAATAGGGTATAAAATAGATTAATCTGTTGACTGCGATAGGTCTTCAAATACTCAAAAATTATACTATTGTGGGCTACAATCAAATCATTGGGCATAAATTCTAACAACTACCAAAACTAGAAAACTACAACGAGTAAGACTCAAATAAAGATAAGTGAAAATAAAATCTAAAAAATTATTCAAAATAAATCCATTACATAAGCCTACAACTATTTTCACACCAAAAAAAAAAAAACTTCTTTGCATAGATTAATTCTCAATTCAAGATCATAGGAGAACCATCAAGATAAAACAAAGATAAAGGGTAGGTGAAATTCATTCTCAATCTTAATAGATTTTTGGTACTTAAATATGTCCACCATTATAATGGTAAGTTTTATAACTAAATATTTCACCCTTAGATAAAGTGATTTAGAGCTCTCCAAATTTGGCTAATAAGGGATTATCCTAGACCTACGGGTTGTCTATAATAAGGACAAACCTTTAGATTATGGGCTAGCTCCCTTGATCTATCTTTTAGGATCACACAATAAACTAAGATAATCACTATTGGGGGTGAAAATGGAATAAAGAAAATAAAATTAACCTATACTAATGGATGTGATACAATAAATATAACTCCACAAACATAATTGCATTTGTACTAAGAAATAAGACTACTAAAAGTGACCTCAACTCAATGTTCTTCTAGCATAAATATTTCTACATGGAGGCCAATTTCTATGCATATCTAGAGGTAGGTTAAAGGGAGGTATAATATTAAAGACCAATAATATCTCTAACACTTAAAAACACACTTAACAAACACATACACTTCATGAGACCTATTATAAGAGATGTTACTACTCACATAATGCATACAAGAGTAAAATGGAAGCAATGAGAAGACATTCATCAATATCATCCAAATACACTACTTGACATACTTAGGAAAGAGTTATAGATAAAAAATAAACTTAAATTTTTTATTCAAATACAAATTAATATGCCAAACTAATAGGGCTTCACCATACCAATGGCGTATCCCTTTACAATGCCAAAATAGCTTGAATATATAGAGCATAAAAGAGGAGAGAGAAGAAGTGAAGTTGGGTAGTCACAATTCCAAGTGTAAAGATGTGAATATTAGTTATAATGAAAGAGAATAGAGTTAAGGAATATTTCATGAGGTATTCTTGAACATGTGTCCATTATAAACATGTCATCTCCCTCAATTTGGTGTAGAGACACTCCATTCTCCTTCTTGAAACTTCTTTGGTGATGAAGAGTCCTTTTAACTATTCAAAAATAGCATAAAAGTAATTGGCACATATAATATGACCTAAGGAGGTTAAAACATAATTGATGTAGGTCATCATATCCCTTCAATTGATATCCTCCTCCTTGACACTTGTTGTCACTTCTTTGTAGTTGCTCACTAGCCTTCTAAGCTTATCTTCACACTCGTAACTTAAGTGACCTACACACACTTAATGATATTTGTTTTAGAGGTTGTATACAACTCATTAAAACCTATTTGTCCTTTGTTATATCAAATAGACCTTAATGAAACTCAAAAACACATTTCTCATCTTTAACTTAGGCATTCACTTCACTTCCTCACTATGTTATTCAATGCTACCTATAATGAACAATCCAGCAGAGGGGTTTCTAGGCATAAACAATGTGATAATGAGGTATAGATAGTTAGGATACATCTACACATATCTTATACAATGACTTTCATTCACCAATTTCCTTATGTACCTATAATTCAACCTAAATCTTGTAGAAAACACATAATTAGGAATGTCCAATAAGTTATGTACAAAAAAATTGAGTGGTGAAGAGATTAAGAGAGTTAAAAGTAGGTAAAAACCATTTTACATTCAATTTAACTCCTCCTAGATGCATATTTCTTCATATCTTTCTTATCAAGTTTTTGAGAGTGTTTTTGGAGGGTTAGGTTCTTAGTTATGATTCATAAAGGTTAAAATTTTAACCCTCAAACAAAATACATTGAGATAAATTATAAGACCCCATTAAACTATTCCTATCTATTTTAGATACCATTTAACTCATATGCATAGATATGAGCAAAAGAAGTTGGCTTCTTGAGCTCCTACTTGTATTTTGGGTACCCCTTAGAGGAAAATAGGCCAAAATGACTAATTTTGAGTTGTTCTTTCCAAATTGATGTTTCTTTTCCATCTTAAAATATCCCATGAAGGTTTTCAAATGGATTAAAAATGTCATATGATCATATGAGTCTCATCATAAGTCATGAGGATTTAAGCCTAATTTTAGGCCTAATAGGCCTAAACTATGTTTGACTATATATGATTACATATAAGTATTTTTAATGTATGTAAGATATAATAAGAACTTTTTTTCATCAAATTAAATTCTACACATCATCAAACAACCATTAAATACTTTGTCATTCATAACTTTACACCATTCATACATATATAGGTCTGCAAGTTAGCTTGCTACTACAGTGCCTCTTATTTGAGAAAGAATAGAGGATACTTCCCCTATTGGTATAATGTGAAGGAGGTCATATGTGCTTTTATAGGTCATGATGACCTTTTTTACCAGTTATCAAATATGTATCACCTCTCTATATCTTTCAACACCATAATATCTCATGACTAGATTTTATACCTATGACTATGTGTAGTATTTTAGTTGGATGAGTATGAGGTTCAAAACCTAGTCTTTGATCTACTCCTTACATATGAGAATCACATGAGAATTTGAAATTATTATTATGAGAATGGTTTCTTATATGATCATATATACTATAACCCTACTTACCATCCAAACCTACATTATCCATTGGGTAGGCTAATCTGTATATTGTCTTCAAATGGTAGGTGGGTATACTAAGGAAATATGACTTTCTATAGGTGTTGATTATTATTTCAAGACTACATTAGACTATTTTGATTCCTCCTAAGGTGATGTAGGATCATCAAATTCATAGATGAAAATTTAATTATTAAAGGATCCAAAATATGCTAAGAGGTCCATGGTAGGTTCTCAAGGTGATAGGAGCTCCTTAAGAGGTTTAGGATTTGAATAGGAGGTTTTCATTCTAAAATTGTATTTGAATTTTTAAATGTAAGAAATTTTTCAAAATTAATCCTATAGATATTATGTGATGTCTAAATTCTATATAGTGGTCTAATATGTCATATAGAGCTGAAAATATGCATAACCTAAGATATTAGAATAAATCAGTATGTTCTTGTTTCATAAGCTCCAAGAATGTAATGTGAGTGTTGGTGCATGAAGATAGGAGGGTTGAATTCATGGCATATAAAATCAAAAATTTGAATGTAAGATTGGAGGAAGGAAGAGAGAATTATATGGTGTAGGAGAGATGAGATATCTCTCCAAGAGAGGATAGGAAAATTTTAAGAATGATAAAAGCATAAAACTCATCAAGAAAAGTAATGGAGTCATGTTATGGACTGAATATGTATGTTTGATGAATAAAAATGAATAAATAAGTGATAGTCATATATAAATAGGTTTCTTATATTGTGTTGGGATTATTGTTGATTTCATATTTCTTTAAGAGGCCCTAGAGGCCAAGATTATATGGTACTTTGTTTTGTTATAGGTCTACAATCACATAATGTATGTTTTAGTTTAGTAGGAGGATTGGAACATGATCCTTCCAAGCTTGAAAGGAATATTTTGAAAAAAAAAACTTGAAGAGGTTTTGAACCTAAATAGACTCTGATATGTTTTAAGGGCAGTGTGTGAATAATTATAAACACTTATGAGAAAGAAAACTTTGCCTATACACCTTGTTACATGCCTGTAAGTACCGAGGTAGAAGGTATGTGAATAAGGTTGAAAGTGTTAGGGTGTATTCCAACTAATAAGTTTGTGATTCAGTTTATATACTTAGTGAAATGGCACTTTAGTAAATGGTAATCCTCAATTTAATGGTTTTATGATAAACTTAAGTTAGCATGGTGAGTATTTTATTTGTATTCCAAGAAACCCTATGTTTGTAGTCAAAACCTTATGCATAGAATATTAAGGAAAGAAGTTAAGGTTTGATAGGAAAAGTGAAATTATGATTGGGAAAGTATTGATAATTGAGTTTAGTAATTTGAATGTGGTGGTGTAAAACCAAATGAGGAAAGAAACCTAATAGTCAGGATATAAAGGAGAAAGAGTTATATGACCACTATGAATACTCTATTTTATATGCATAGTTACTTTGAAAAACAAGTGGAGACTTATCTATTAATATTTCCAATTTTACCATTAGATGTATGATGGAGAGGAGGTCCCATTATCAAGGAAGATCAAAAATCTTTAAAACCCTTACGAGACTTTTAAAAACCTGAACACATACCTTATTTGTATATGGTTACCCCTGTTGACACAATCAACATACAAATAGAAGTGTGAATGATCTATGGAAGGTATATGAACATTATGAGAAGAAAATTATAGATTATAATAATGTGGAGGATCATAAAGAAGGTTTCAATAAGGAGAAAGTTATAAATTTTTCTCTTAATTTTTACTCATTTGTTAATTTTGAAAGAAGATAAGAAACTAGTAATAAGGGTATGGTAGAAATACCTAGTTGGTGATCCATGTGTAATCTAGATGATGATGGAGAAATACTCTTTCGATAGGAAAGAATAATATACAAATAAGAACACTAGAAAAAATGGTTATTAGGAAGATAGTTAAGTGGACTACCTAGCATGAGGTATATCCAAGAAGCATATGCTTGATAGGAGGATGTCAATACACTATTGATAACAATCAAGTTGGTAATGATAAAATTAATGTAATTGCATGAGATAAATGAAATGAAATATAATAAGAAATTAAAATGCTTTTTAAAGGAAATGACTAAATCTAGAAAAATCTAGTCAATACTCATGCTAAAGTGGATGGGATCTAGTTTAGAAAATCAGAAAAGGGTCTATGAATAGGTAAGAACATACAAGGTTAGGTTTGGTTGGGGGTAAGGAGATAAAAATAACTTTTTTTATTTTCCACCATAGTGACTATCCTTGGTTGGGTGAACCCTTAGCAATTAAATTGATTGTCAGTGGTTGGGTAACCATTGATGATTGGGGATGACTGTTGGTAGTTGTGTTAACCATTAGTGATTGCCTATAGGTTTCTGAAGGTGATTAGAAAAGATTTTTAGAATAGGTAGATGAGTAGATATAGATTATGTTGAGGATTTGGTGGAGAGGAAATAAGGTACAAATAGGTTTGATCAAATTAGGGATGTCAAAATCCAAAATAATAATGCTAAAGTACTAGTATACTTATAGCTTGCTAATTGGTTAATGATAGAAGGATGAAGCAATTTTAGTAGAGTAATGATACTTTATCCTCAAAATTAAATTTGGAAAAGGTTCAATTCTCTTTTAATGATGCTAAGTTGTTGAAGGAAGATTGGATGCTAGTGATCTTGAATACCTATGTTTAAGAAAATTTGATAGCTTTAACATCGATCTTTTTCACCTCCCACTCCCCTCTTTTTATAGGTAAAGAGAGATGGAAGTTTCACTAGAGGGTGAGGTTATTAATCATGATGTTTGGAATTTTTGTAGCACTGCATATGGTGAATATATTAAATTTTGCATCATCATCGCACACATAGCTAGTTGGTATGTTAGAAAGGTGAAGAGGTGAGGACCTGACTATCGACAGTCACGCTAACCATCGATGGTTATGCTAACCATCGATGGTTGAGTGTCCAAGGGAAAAAAGGTCAAATTAAGTTAAAAATGGTTTGTTAAAAAGGTTATGTTTATAGGTTTATGAGTTGGCTAACTAGGTGGTCAACTAGAATTAGGGTCTAATAGGGGTCTTAAGGTGTTTTGACAACTAGAACTATTATGTGCAATTTTATAGTTTCTACATTTTCACTTTTTTTTTATATGGATTTTAATTAATAAGATGCAAAAAAAAACATATTTTTTGTCAAAGGTTTAATTTCCTTAAGTGTGGGAGGAGGTGTTCCACCTTAAACCAAGATTTGATGAGGTGAAACTGAAATCAATTCAAGGTTTGATAAGTGATAAATGGTGAATCACTAGGTCGTGATAAAAGGATTGGTCATTTAAAATGCAAACATATGTAAAAAATGTGACTAAGTGTGATATTCAATATCACACAAAGACTAAAGTTTCTAATATTCATAAAAATAAGGTAGACTCTACAATGACAAGTGATAGGGTAACCAGTCCATAATGTTAGTCATAGCTAATTGAGTGATACTATAAGTCTCCTAGATAGGGTTTGTGTTTTCATAGGTATTCAAGGTAGGAAGTTATCCCTTTAAAAACACAAATGGTTTGGTCAAGCATGAGGTCATTTTAAATTCAAATGGTTAACATGGAAAAAATGGTCAGTGCAATCAAAACTACCAATGTAAGGTTATCATAAAACATGTGATAGTTTGGGTTAGAAATGGCCAACATCAGGGTGGATGTGGTCTAATGGCTATGTTAGAGAAGGGTAATCTCCAAAATTTCAAGTTTGGTTGTGGTGGAGATGATCTTATCTCTAAAATCTAGAATTTAGGTAGAAATGTCAAAAATAAAAAAAAGTGTGGGACCCTAACCATTGATAGTTAGGGTTCCTAAGGTCGACTGTTGATGGTCACCCTGACTATCGATAGTCAAGGAAAAACCATAAAAATTGAAAATGATATTTCATTTTCACTTTTGACATCTGACCTATGTGCATTTTGTGCTCTAGATTTTTTACACTTTGGCATTTTGTGTTGAAGGTTGATCAAGTTTGTGCTAAGGTGTAGGTTGGTGATTGGTTGAGCATGTGTTCAAGGTTGACCAAGATGGAGGGTGGATGAGGGCATGGATGAATAGATAGATGTAGGCTTTGACCTTGTTATTGATAAGGGAATGAGGTAGGGGGTGTTTTAGAATTGATAATTAGTTGATTTGATGTGTTAAAGTTAAATTTGAGTAGGTTTAAATCAGTTTGATAAGGTTTTGTGATTGGTTTTGGGTAGGGTTATGCCCTTGTTTGAATTTTGGGGTGAAATTAGGAAAATTAGTAGGTGAATTTGAAATTTTAAGGGTGTTTTGGGCGTGGGATATGTTGTATGATAGTGTGAATGAGTTTAGTTTTAAAATGAGTTATTTTGGTGTAGTTTTATGTGGGTAGGTCTTGAGGGTTTCACCATTGGTGGTCACACACAATAATAATAAGTGGTTTAACCCAACCATAAATGGTCAAACATCAAGGTAAGAAGGGTTAATAAGACCATCAATAGTTTAAGAAAACTATTGGCAATTGAATGGTTTTGAGGGGAGTTTGTTAAAAAGTGGTACAAATTTATTTAATGTTTTTAAAGTGGTATAAAATGTGTTTAAGATGTGCTTAAGTGGTATTTAAAATGTGTTGTAAAAGGTGGTTATAAATGGTTAAAAGTTCAAATGTATGGTTGATAGGATGAGGTGTTAAAATGGTCAGTAGGTAGAGATAGGTAATAGAAGCATTAAGTGTTGGTATGATAGGTTAGGGTAGGTGTTAAAAGTTATGCATAGTAGGGTAATTATTTATGATAGAAGTGTTTAGGTGTTGGTATGGTGTTAAATTTTTTTTGGATAAAGGTAGATGCTTGTTTGATGGCTAGAGGTAATAAGTTTAAAATATTTAAGGGTAGGTTGGTGACTGAGCTTGATTTGGCCATGAGTAATAGTGACGTGTGCTAATTTTGGTTTTGTAGGCCCATGACCAGATCTAGATGAGGGATTGAGTCCCTCATATTTTTTTAGATGTTCATGATGGGATGATTGGTGATGAGTGGAGGCACATGGAAGAGGTCAACCTAGAGGCCATGGTTCATTATCAACACCTACCATGGGATGTGACTATGATCATGACTCTCATTGAGAGATAGGACCCACCCACAAACACATTTTTATTTTCAACTAGAGATATTAGCATCCTACTAGAGGATTTTCATAGGATTACATAACTACCCATTCAAGGGGAGCTGATTTACCATATTGAGAGTGAGGAGAGGGATGACCATATGGAGTTGTTAGATGGCGAGGATTGGGTCCATACTAGGTGGCATTTAAGTGGCTTCAGATATAGGAAATTATACCAAAGGGCTCTAGAGAACCAATGCTTGATGACCATTGTGATGATGGTAGTGTCCTATTCTACATTACCTAATTCAAATAATAGTCAATTTCTATATTTGTTATTAGGAGTTTTAGTAGAGATGTTGTTGGGCAGAATCATGTTTAGGTTGAATTATATCTTATTGGTTTAGATCTACAAGGAGATCTAGGTATTAAGAGTGTATAGATGTTATGGGAACAATGTTGGGTTCATACTTCATTGCTAGGCATATGAACATATCAGGGTGTTAAGGCCACTAGGGCTACCATGAGATGAATACACCCAGGTACACTTCACAATGGGTTTTTTGAGATGGAGAGGAGACTATGTGTTGATATGGGTAGATGGAGGTGGTAGAGACATATATTGGTTTTGATATGCCTTAAAGGGTATGGTAGTAGGTTATGTGGTGTGAAGGTCATATGTGGGTTGGCTTAGATGGGCCCAATATAGTTATCACACCTTATCACTACAGAGTTGGTAATGGATATATGGGTGGAGAGAGGGGGAGTTAGAGCTTATCCCCTTTCATTGATTTCAGTGGTAGTTTGGTCTTATGTAGGGGATTTTGGATCCTTCTCAGAGGTACAAGAGAGAGGATGTAGAGTTTTGAATTCTGGAGCTATAGCCATAAGATGTGGTGTTGGATCATGAGGAGTTAATAGCTAGAGAATCTATAGCTGATGTTGGTTTTGTGGATGGATATGTTGCATGGTATTAGGATCTATATTTAGTATCTAATTTTGGATGGGGTTATAGAGTTATTAGCCCATGGATGTGGATCTATTAGGATTACCTATACAGGGTGGTTATCAAGATGGACAAGCACAAGTAGCACTAATAATGACACAGACTTAAATTATAGGATTATAGGGATAGGTGGCCACCTTATAGGGCCAAATTATCATTTTATAGGGTCAAGTTTCTACCTTGATAGGAGATCAAGATCAATGAAGGATCTCTCTTAGTTTACAGACCCAAGAGAGAGATACCTTGAGATAAAGGGTAGGAATGATGGCAACAAAACTAGGAAGACCACTTGATATGATTTTGATGACACAATACTTAGCTATGGTGGATGAGTTGAGGTATTATAAGGATATGGTATTGGAGTTATGTTCATTGGATCCCTAATGGGGTTAATATAGAGCCAATTTAGTAGGTGGGATAGTTGTGGTGACTCCAAGTTAGTGGGCCTCTATAGTGAGTTAGATAGGTAGATCAGGGGGACCGACACCAAATAGTATTATAGGTGGAGGAGCATGAGGGTTTAGTGGTAGTGGCACCTCAGGGGCCTAGTTTTTTTTAGATAAAGGTAAAAATAGGTTTTGATGGGATCCCGAAACCTAAGTACAAGGAAAGAAAGATAAAGCTTCAACTCCCACAAGAAGAACCTAAAAACTACTATAGAGAAGTAGCAAAAATAGGTTTTAAATGGACCTGAAACCACCAGAGAGACCACTAGTCAAAACCCAGATTTAACATAGATCTAGCTACACCATAGATAGAAGATTACAAAAAGAAACCAGAGAACAGGACCAAAAAACATAACCAGCAAGAAGAACCAGACTATTCTTCCAGTTCCAAAATCATTTTCACAGTTTTTGTACCTTTCACAACAGTATCCTGAGTGGTAGTTGCCGCCAACTTGGCTCCCTCTTGTGTAGCCTTCTTTCTTGAGCTTTGTTTCATTATTTTTCTAGGCCCCTCCAAAGATTTGGTCTCCTTGCTAGCTCTTTTTCCAATATTGGCAGCTGCAGCACAAATGTTGGACGTTACTTCCTCCATTTTCATTATGTTCTCCCTAATGAGTTCCCGAAGGTTATTCTCGTAATCTTTGAGCTTGACTGGGATATCTCTTATCTATTTTTCCATGTTGTTAATTTTGTTCCATATAGCTTTCTAGTTATCTTCCATAATTTCCACTTTCCTTTTGAGATCCTTAATCTCCTTACACATCCAAGAATCAAGTTGGAGAGAAGCCTATGCTTTGTAATTAACCCAACTCATAGGTGTGTGCTTTCCATCATTCTATCTTTTCTCTCTCCATTCCTCAAAATTCTTATTGGGATTGTTCTCACCTTCTTCAAAGTGATCCTCTCAGCCCCTTTGATACTGTTCTTTTGTTCTAGTTTGAATTTCCATGTCCATTTCTTGATTGTCATCCTGAACTGTATTTTCCCTTTCGTTTCTTGAAATAGGGTCCTCAACAGGGCCATCCTGGACAATATCTTCCTCCGACACTTTATGATTTTCCTCAGTTTCTTCTTTACTATTTTTAGATTCCTCCTCTTTGCTGACTCCTTCTTTCTCATTCTTCTCTTTACATTCTTCATCCTCTTTTGAATTTGTATTCCAGCTTTCAGTACCTTCTTCTTCCTCCAGATTTTCCTCCCTAGGTTTATCAATTCTCTCCCACTCTGTATCTTCTTCTACATTCTGATTTTTGGTGCTGGGGAACTTGATTTTGTCTTTCCCTTTTACAATTTCACTCTTTCTACTCCCAGACTCCTTATTTTTCCCCTGGTTAGGGTTCTTAACCATAGCTTTATTCTTGCAGTAGCCTTCGATTAACAGAATTAGGCCTTCATGCAGGATAGGACGCGTTTCCTTCTTCCTGTGAGCAAATAAACTTTGGACCAAAGAGAAGCATAGGTAAAAGGGAAAAGACAATCTTACCTTGTGTCTGAAATGATTAAGGAAAAAAAAGTGGAATTTATGCACTCTCTTGTTTCTTTCGTCCACCTCAGGGGCCTAGTTATATGATGTATATTTTTTTGATACCAGCCTTCATGTTGATGATGTGAGATGTATTTGAGAGAGATATTTCATACATTATTACATGTATTTTTTATGATGACATGATATATGATGATATTTTTTGAGGATATATATATGATGTATGTTCATGGTTTCATGTTTTGATGTGATGTTTATCCTTATACTTATGGTTCATGGTTTGATGTTATCATATGATGTTGTGATTGTGATTTTGTTAATGGTTATGCTAATGTGGTTCTATGATTTGATGTTTATAAGATGAATTATTGTGATGTTATGGTAAATAGATAGGATAAATTATTTGATAGATAGATGATATATGATGTGGTTCATGGTGTTTTGATCATTTATTTTGTTTATGGATATGATGATGAAAGTTTAAATTAAGTTTGTTATATGATGTATGTTCATATGATATTTTGATGATAAATGGATAGGAGATACATAGATAGATAGATGATGTGTGATGTGGTTCATGATGTTTTGATCATATATAGATATATGATGTGGTTCATGGATATAGTTCAAGATGTTATGTTTACCATTTGATGTAATGTGATTATGGTTAAGCATATGATGAAAATACATAAAGTAAGTTAAATAACAAACTAAATGTAGAAACAAGAGATGACAATCATGAGACACTTATCTACATGGACTAATGATAAGAAGGTAAAGAAAAAAAGCATGATGCCCTTTCATTGGTAAGGACCTAAAAAAGTTGAAGTTAGATTAAATTAAGGAAACTAATCCTTTCAAATGTTTTGCATTAGCATGATTTCATTGATAAATATGTGTCTTGATCACAATCATGCCAAGTAAGCTCAAAATCCATTGATTAGAAGATGGTATAAAGGGAAGATAGGTAACAAGTGAAAGGTAAATGGGTAGATACGTAAGGTAACCTTATGTGGGTTAGTTTTTCCCTTTTATAGGTGACCTAAGGACCATAGTAGACAAGTCCATGTCTTAGTGCTAGGTGTAGATTGATCAATGCAAAAATTCTACTAATGCTAGATATGAAAGCTAATTACAGCTTTATTAGGATAGTTTATTCTATTTTGATATAGGGTATATTTATTATTGTTTTTTATTTTGATGGGTTTTGAATATAATCAATGCAGGAAGCTTAAAATGATTGATTTTGACCCATTTGACTTAGCCATCCTTTAAGGAAATGGTCTAAGTTTGGATTTGTTTATTTTGGTACCTATCCTTTAAGGGAGTAGTCTATCTTTTAAGAAATTTAGAATATTTTTGGGTAGTTATCCTCCAAGGGAGAATTCTATAATGCTATAAATATGTAACCTAAATGAATTTTTTGTATCCCAAATTGTTGTTGATTTGATAGTTTTAGACATCGACAAGTCTATTTAGGCTTAGAGGTTTTTGTTTATGAGGGCAAAACTTTTAGCACAAAGATGTAAATGGTAGGTGAAAGGAGGGGTTTAAGAGATAAAGGATCATGGGATTCCATCTCATTAGAGATGAAAAGTATCCATGATAACCATGCCATGGGTAGAGTCATAGTACCCATATTTAGGATTAGGCTATATCTCTGATGATTAATCACATGGTTCTATGTTGTAATCGATTGTCCTTAAAGGGAGATGGATAGGTAGGTGAAGGTGAAAATATCATAAATCAAGGGATGAGATTAAGTTAGATAGTAAGGTGATTTTTATCCTTATTTTAACAAAACAAAGTATGCAAATGTGAAGCATTGAGAGGCTCAGGTTTTGGTTTACCTTTGAGAGAGGATAAATAATAAGCTCTTGATCTATACTTATGGTTGATGATGTAGGGTCCAAGCTAATTGAAATAAAAATTTCCCCTTTTAATTTTCTCCATGTTGGTTATATGCTAGTTTTCCTTAAGGATGAGGTCTCTAATATTGAATTCTCATTCTTTTAGGTGTTTTTTATAGGTGTGCTTGATTCATTCTTGATAGACATGAAGATCGTTGAGCATTATGAGGTGATGCTCATCAAGTAGCTCAATTTGTGCTATATTTTATTGAAGATAATTTCTTTCAAAAATGATCTCTTACAAATATATTCAAAGAGAAGGAATATATACTTTGAGAGGCAAAACTACCATTGTTTTGAAGACTAGAGAAAAAGGGTAGCACCTGTAGAGGTTTGAATGCTAGTGTGATAAGCCCATAAAGTGAAAGGGATATGAAAATGCCAATCTTAACCTGAAGCACTGACTACTTTGGTTAACATTTTCTTAAGTATTTTTGTAGAGGCTTCTACTTGTCCATTTTCTTATGGACAATAAGGTGAGGAAAAGTTTAACTTAATTCTAAATGCATCTCAGAGACCTTAAAAT
This sequence comes from Torreya grandis, assembly GCA_037957365.1. NCBI lineage: Eukaryota > Viridiplantae > Streptophyta > Pinopsida > Cupressales > Taxaceae > Torreya > Torreya grandis. The sequence continues at coordinate 2,096,396 of JARHVA010003151.1, read as the reverse complement.
TTCTTATTTTTGAAATATTTACTATTATTAATGATGATTTTATGGGGAACACCAAAATGATAGATGATATTATGGTTGATAAACTCAACATTTTTTTTTGGCTTTGGTAGAAATGAGAGCAATGGCTTCCACCCACTTGGTGAAATACTCAGTGGTGGTAATGATGGATTGGTGACGTTGTGATGAATGAGGATTGATTTACCCAATAAGATCTAGGCTCCATTTTGAGAATGGCAAAAAGTATTTAGATACTTAGAGGCCATGGGATGGTGTGTGGTGTAAATTAGTATGTTGTTGACATTTGACACACTTATTTACATAATCACAATAGTCTTGGTTAAGGGTGGTCCAATAGTAGCCAAGATAAAGGATGTGTTTAGTGATTGATAAACCATTAAAATGTCCCCCACAAATTCTATCATGGGTTTCCTTGATAGAATGGGAAGCTTCATGACTAAAGAGATAATAGAGAAGGAGATATCAAAGTCATATTTGTGAAGGATTCCCCTAGTATGGTGTAATGAGAGGTGCTCTGAACAAAATCTCTTCAAACATTTTTAAAGAGATTGGGTTGAAAATTATCGAGGTTGAGGTAATCAAAAGTTTGTTTATACCAAATGTATGATAGAGATATGTCTACATTACAAATGGTAAGAAGGTTAGAATGGATATAAGATGGGGTGATAAAATAGTAAATGGTAATAAAGAGTTTAGAGTTAGAAGGTTGAGATAGGATTTGGGAAGCAAGGGAAGACATTGTATTCGTGAACTTTTTAGTTGATCATAGAAAAAATTAGATAAGGTAATGCTTTAATGATGCTAAGAGTACATCTATAAGTTGTTTTTAATTTTCTAAGACATTATTCTTACATTGGTAGGATTTATTGACCTAGTTGACCTCAAGTTGGGAATCACCAAAGACACTAATTGTCTTGATTCCCAAGGCTAAATTAGTTTGGAGACTATGACTAAGGCTTCATACTCAGTCACATTATTGGTGAATTCAAATTCAAGTTTAAAGGAAAGAGGACGAGTTTCACCATCAAGTGTGATGAGAATAACTCTGGCACCCCCACCACATTGGCATTTGGATCCATTGAAGAACATGGTCATTTGGTATATAGGGTCCTCTTGAGAAAGAGCCACGATGGAATCATCTAAAAATGAAAGAGGAATAGGTTTGTTGTTGGGTAGAGGATCTTTGGCCAATTGGTTATCAATTACTTTCCCTTTAATTGAATTTTTATAGAGGAACTCAAGATCAAACTTAGCTAAAATAATGATCCACTTAGTCATACGTTGATTTTGGTATGGTTTAGAGTGTATGTACTTGAGTGGGTTAGTGTTAGTGATGATGTAGATTTTATGATTAAGAAGGTAATGTCTAAGTTTAGAAACCAAAAATATGAGGGCAAGGAAAAGTTTCTTGGGATGGGTGTACCGAGTCTCATACACTATAAGAATTTGACTTATGTAATAAACAACTTATTCTTTGTTCTGGTCATCATGGTGAGTGAGCATTGCCCTTAGGTAATGGTTAGTGGTAGAGATATAAATGTAAAAGGGTTAATCCTATTTAGAAGGGGTCAATATAGGTGGAGAAATAAGGTATTCTTTGAGTGAATAAAAGGCTTATTGATAGTATTTAGTGCACTTAAAGGAGGTGTCTTTCTTAAAGACATGGTGAAAAGTTTGACATCTATTCAATAATTGAGAGATGAAATGTTAGATCAATTATATATTCCCCTACAAGGTGTGGAATTTATTAAGGTGGGTTGGAGGTGGAATTTATAAAATTGATTTGAATTTGGTAGGGTATACTTGGACTCCTTGAAGGGAGATAATGAATCCAAAAATCTTTCCTAAAAGGACCCCAAAAATACATTTCTTGGGGTTAAGTTTGACATGAAAATGGATAAGGCATTCAAAGATGATTTTGAGAATATCAAGATGATCCTTGTGATATTTAGATTTCCGAAGGAGATGATCCATATAGTCTTTAATGATCTTAAGGATGTTTTCATCCAAGATATAGGTCATAACACACTCGTAGGTTACAATAGCATTATTTAAATTGAAGGGCATAACTCTGTAGTAGAAGGTTCTTCATATCATGTCCTAGTGTCATATGGGAAGAGGATAATCTATTACTAGATAAACCTCCCTTAAGCCCCTTACCAACCCAACCATAAACTCAAACCATCCCACATTTACCTATAGCCCCACTATTACCTAAGATTGAGGAATAATTTAATCAACAACCCAAACCAACACTTCCTCTTATCCATACCATCCACATGGTTACCCGATCTCAAGACCAATAAAAAGATAAGAGAAAATAAAAAGTGTCCATTCTATGGACATACCCTTCACCCCCAACCTTCCAATATAATCCAAACACCTTCGCCATTACCTAACCACAAAGTATCCATCTTGGGTGCCTCTCCTTCCAACACTTTTTAATCCATTTAGCATGTAATGTTGAAATAACTTGACCAAACACTAGTGAAGATGAGCTTATATGAATTAATTAACACCTCACCACATCACTGTCAAAAATTTATGGAGATCCTATAATCCATAGAGGTTTAAACTAAATATCCTCAACCTCTAGTAGCCTTTATCAAAGCCATTCAAATTTACACCATAGTCACCTTTATGTATTTAAAAATCCCTTTTGTGTATCTTTAGGATCCTAATCCTCCCCTATTCATCATGGCATACATCAACCAAGCCCACATCAAGAGGGTGATGATTGATAGAGGGGATAGTATCAATATTATCTCCTCCCATGCCTATGACCAGCTTAACTTTCCCAATAACACCATATCTAAAACTACAGTAGTTCTTTTCTCTTTCAACAACATTATGGCCACTACCTTGGGAATAGTTGTCTCCATATTCATTTGGGTCCTCACACCATTCTAAAAATCTTTTATCTTGTAGAGGGTGAGTTCTAATACAATGTTTTACTTGGATACCCTTAGATCTATGTTATGATTTGTGTCCCTTCCACTTTACATCATTGCATCAAATTTGAGCACAAAGGTCATGTCATCACCATATCGGTTGAGCCTAGTCTCTTTACATCTTATAATATGACATACTAACCTAATGATTTTCTTCTTCCCCATCCATCCACTTCACCAACAACTCCACCCCTATCATAGATGAAGCTTCAATAAGATCATTCATCCCTTCTTCACATATCCCAATAGAGGACCCCTTAAAAACAACATTCCAATGTCTCTCAATAGGAAAATATTATTTTCTAGCCTTAGATGATTTCCCTACTCCTCAATATTATTAGAACCTCACCCATGATTTTAGGTATGACCCTCACATTAGAACCATAATCCATTTTAGACTACCCAATCCTTGAACCAAATTTATCTATGAGAGACTTTATCATCCACTTCTTATTTCCTCTACTACCCCTCATATTTGACTATTCACCTCTAATTTTTCATATCTCAATAAACCTAAATTTTCTAAAGCATACCTTTACATGTGCACTTGGAAGGGGTTCGGCCTTGTAATTTATGAATAGGGACCTCATGAACTACCCATAATCAAAACTCAAAAATCTCATGAGTTATTTGGCCTTGGTTTCATACCACTAGAAGAACACACCTCACAAAATCCCATCACCACCATCAACAAGGATGTCTCATCCTCACCAACCCCATCTCCCTCAAAGTCTAAAGATTTTGATATCATCCCATATAATATTTTTTTATAAATAATATTATTTTGGCCCCTCTGACCTATCAAAAGGATGTCCAAACTAAAACTCTTCCTCTCATCCATCTTGAAATGATAAAAAATGATTCTCCTACCATCAATACCATCTAACATTAGGATGATTCCATTCTAACCTACCTTGGTGTGGGGGATTATTCTATCCATAAATCCCTTCCTCTTAAAAACTAAACAATGTTGAATAAATCTACCATTTATATCAACTTGGGTACTCAAGATAACCCTTACATCATTAAGATTGGGCAATCCTTGAATTCTATAGAATAACAAGATTACCCTCCCTTCCTTCATGACCAAAGCAAAGAATTTTCTTGGTTTTATTAGGATATTTCTATAATTTACCATTCTATCACTCTTCATAACATTGTCACTCATCCTGATGCTAAGCTTGTTTGATAAAAGATTTTTAGATGTACCTTCACATTGCCCTTCTATTCAAAGAGGAACTCTAATGCCTATAATATATTGGCTTCATCTAACCCATTGATTATCTACAATGGGTTTTTAACATCATTCCCATTCCCAAAACTATAAGGGGAATTTGCCTTTATATCAACTTTTGTGACCTTAATCTCACTTGCCCAAAGGATGACTTTCCTTTTCCTAGCATTGACCAACTTATTGATCTTACGACTGGCCATGAGATGTTATCTCTGATGGATAGTTTCTTGGGATATAATAAAATCTTGATTTCCCCCAAGGATCAACATAAAATATATTTTATCACCCCATAGGGAACCTTTTACTATAAAGTTATGCCCTTCTATTTAAATAATGTTAGTACCACATACCAATGTGTTATGACCTATATATTCCATGACCTCATCCATAAAAGAATCAAGGAAAATGTGGACAATCTCCTTGGGAAATATAAATATCTTAGGGATCATCTTGATGTTCTCAAAATCATCTTTTAATGACTTATCCATTTCCATGTCAGACTCAACCCCAAGATACGTATATTTTGGGTCCTTTAAAGAAAGCTTCTTGGTTTCATTATCTCCCTTTGAAGAATCAAAGTAGACACTACCAAATTAAAATTAGTTTTATAAATTATACCTCCAACCCACCTTAATCAAATTCATAGCTTGTAAGGGAAGCTCCACTCAATCCAACATTTCATCTCTCAATTATCAGATAGATGTCAACATTTTTACAATCTCCTTAAAAAGACACCTCCTTTAAGTGTACTAAATACTGTTAACAAGCCCTTGATTCACTCAAATAATACCTTATTTATTCATCTATCTTGAACCTTAATAAAGAGGATCAACCCTTTTACCTCTATATCTCCACTATTGACCATTCCTTAGGGGCAATGCTCACTTACCATGATGAATAGAACAAAGAACAAGTTTTCTACTACATAATCTGAATGATTATAGGGTATGAGAATCAATACACCCATATTGAGAAAATTTTCCTCTTATTCATATTTGTGGCTTCCAAACTTTGATCCCTTTCACCTCCCACTCCCATCCTTTTATAGGAAAAGAGATATGAAAGATGGAAGGTTCCCTAGAGGGTGAGGTCACTGATTACAATGCTTGGAAGTTCATTATCACTACATAAGGTAAATATATTAAATTATTCCTCATTATATCATACATAGCTGGTTAGTGTGTTAGGAAGGTGAGAAGGTGAGGAATTGATCATTGATGGTTAGGCTAACCATCAACAATTATGCTGACCATCAATGACTAATTGTCTGAGGAAAAAAGGTTCAAAGTAAGTTTAAAAGGGTTGGTTAAAAAGGTTAAGTTAGTAAGTTGATGAGTTGAATAACTAGGTGGTTATATATAATTAGGGTTTGATAGGGGTCGTAAGGTGTTTTGATAACTATAACTATCATGTGCATTTTTCTAGTGTCTATAATAAGGAAAGGAGAATAGATAACCAAAACCATGCATAATCAATGGAATCATGCATAATCAACTGAGATTTTGAGGTTTTAAGCAAAGAATGGATGAATGGAAAATTATATAAATTTAGATGAGTTATGTAATATAAAAATAGAACTTTTTAATGTGATTTTATGACTTAAAACCTTATATAACTCAATTTATGTAGTTTTATAGTCTCTAACCTTAAAGGAAGGGTAAAACCCTAAAACTAGAGTTTTCATGTTTGGGAGAGTTATTACCCTAAAAAAATTATAAAAACTTGTGATCATAACTTATTTTATATTCCAATAAGGAATAAAGTGATTTTGGGTTGAAACTAAACTATACAGTATGGATTTTAGGGCTAAGATAAGAAATGAGGTCTAATTAGGCCTAGTTTAAAGGGATTTAACAAAGGAAGTATAGGCTAAAGGTGGAATTATACCATGATATTTTACATAGACATAGATAAGGGTATATTGTTATAATAAATTATTTCATATTCTCAAGGTATATAATAATTAGTCTATATAATATAGATTTGTCAAAAAGAAAGGCTACAAGCCTTAGGAACTCAAGAGAACCTTGTGCGTAGATTTTAATTTTAAAGTGTGTTTGAGATATTTAAATGGGTATATAAATATATTTTATTATCATTAAAGATCATCAATTCAATGATATTTCTTCTTAGAATCTTAAACCAAATTTTTGGTCCTTGAGACCTAATGGGGTTAGCTAGTGAAAGCTAGTGAGAGTGAGAAGAGTATTTTGAGAAGGAAACGAATTTATTGTGGTAGAGTATTCATATTAATTTCATTAATTATAATTAATGTCATATAAAAGGGTTTATAAGTGCATAAGATATATTTATATACTCAAGAAGTCTATCAAGATAAAGGCATAAGGAAGAAATTAGATTGATGTAAGGCTGATCAAGACAAGCATAGTAGATGAACGAGATGTAATTAAATACTAGAGAAAAATAGAGATTAATTTTGGTGACTTCTCCCCTTAACTCTACATAATTTGGTATCAGATCAAGTTAAAATTGATTAAATTTTTGTTCTGAGTTCTTTACAACTTGTCTATTTGAAATTGATGAAGCATGTTATGAGGTATGCATAAGATGACACCTTGTAGGGTATTGAGGGATAATAAGGTTGAAGTTATGATGTATTGAGATAAAAATAGAGGAATATAAGTTTGATAAATATAATATATACATAACCAAATTTGTATGACAAATGACTATAAGCTAGTCAACAAAGACTAGAAAAGATAGAGGAAAGGAGAACATTAAAGCTCCAAGAGAGAAGCGAAAAGAGAGAAGAGGTAGAATATTAGAAAGAGTCAAGAAATATAAGATAAGTCATAAAGAGAGGAATAGAGAGAGGAAAATAGACCAATAAATGTCTATTAATAGAGCAAGAAGGTATCTTGATAACAAATAGGTCTAAAAGAGAGGCCTAAAATTAAAAAGAGAGAATATAGATGTTGAAAAATAAGTAAAAGAGATAAGAAAAGAGTTGAGGTAAAGATTTGAGAGTATTGAACTCATGGTTAAGTTCATTAAGAGTGAATATATTCAATGAATTGGTTTTGATGTGAGAAAGAGAGTGAAGTAGCCATTATATCTACTTATGATTAAGAGAAGGTATGAGAAAAATGCCTTGAATAAATAGGAAGATAAGGATAACAAAGAAGGTATATCCCATAAAGGCATGAGGGATGAATATTTTCCTATAGAGAAATAATATAGAGATATTTATAAGAGATTTATCATTGAATATAACATGAAGAAGAATGAAGTGCCAATATAATAACTTAAGAGAGAAGACAAAGAAAAGAAGAGAATGCCCAAGAAAAAGGCATTCATCGAGACTATGTGGTCTCCTATTTTATATTCTAACATTGATTTTGACTATGTACATACATTTATGAATAAAATTTTTATGAAGGAAAATAATGAAACCTTAAATTTTGTGAGATATTAGACAAATAAATCCCATAACAAGATGAAAAAAGAGGATAAGGAAAGAGAATAAATGGTAGAAGCTGATATGATGAAGAATAAAGATATCAAACATGTTAAAGATGAGAAGAAATAGGAATTATAGGATTCCAAGGAGAATATTAAAGCTGAAGCAAGAGTAAAATAACATAAAGAAGTCATGACGATAAGAAGGAAATAACTTGGTAGCATTCCTATATGGAGATAAATGAATGTTTAGGCATTGATTTTGATTGTGCTAAATAAAATAAAGGTGTTGATATGCATATTGGAAAAGTGAAGAGAAGAGTGAAACCATAAAATATGGTACAATAACATGGATATGTGGTGATTAAATTTCTAAAAGAACTAGTCAAAGAAATAAAGGTGGAAAACCTCAAGTAAGAGGTCATGCAAGACCAGAATACAGGTGAAAGACAAGATCAAACATGGAGGAAAAGAAAAAAGGAAAAAATGTTTCAAGATAACATGATATAAAGATAAGATATATGAATAATATTATTTAAGAATCAAACCACCAATTAAGCATGAATCGAGAAGACAATGGGTTATGAAGAGCATGGAAAAGTTACAAGAAGATAGTATTGCAAAAGAGGTAAGGATGTAACTAGGCAATCAAGTGAGGAAGCAAGAAAAATAAAATGAGGAAAACACCAAACAAAAGAAAGGTAATAAAGTTGATCATGATGATAATTTACCTAGATTTGATGAAGATGATGGATAGATAGATGATCTCATGTTCAAATAAGAATTGGAAATGTTGGAAACATACTTTAGTCCATTGAAAGGACTACATACATGTGTAAATCAACAAGAGAACTCAAGAATTATCTTAAATAATGATCAAATGAAGAAGGATTGGATGGAGTATATAATGAAAACTATGGAGTGAAGAAGAATCTTAAACAAGGAATGGTAAGAATTAATGAGATGATTATTGTAGGCATGGAATAACAAGAAGAGGCTGAACATCACAAGAAAATGATGAAGGAAGAAGATGAGTCACAAGAACTCATAAAGAATCATGGAAAGGAGAAGAAAATTAAATCAAATTAAATTAATAATAATACATCTTTATATGATAATATAGTAGCTAATATGGGAGGACAAAATCATGAGGAAGAAGATGGAACAAGTTTTCAAGATGCACATCTAAGATACAAGCTAATGGAGAAAGATAATCAAGCTAATATGAAGAAAAATATATCTAAGATGAAGAAAAAACAAAGCATAAAATCTCTAAAAATGATTGAAGAGGAAATTTGGCCTCATGACATCCATTAAATGCATGTGAATGATGTTGTATATGTAAGTGCAATAGAGAAAGATAATGAAGAAGTGTATGTGACTCATGAATTGATTGAACTAGAAGTGGAAATGTGGATAATGGTAGTAGAAAAAGAGTTTAGAATAAATAAATGGAATAAAAAAGTAAGGAATATAATGAATAACACCAAGAAGAACAAAATTGTAAAATATGGACATGAAAAAAGACATGAAGAAGATAGAAAAGAAAGACAAGTGAAGCATAATTAGAAAAAAGAGGAAGAAGCTGGAATTTGATTTTTTCTCCAAGAAGAGGCTAAACATCACAAGAAAATTATTAAGGAAGAAGATGAGTCACAAGCACTCATGAAGAATCATGGAAAGGAGAAGAAAATGAAATCAAATTAAACTAAGAAAAATACATGTTTATATGATAATATAGTAGCTAAGATGGGAGGACAAAATCATGAGGAAGAAGATGGAACAAGATTTCAAGATGCACATCTAAGAGACAAGCTAATGGAGGAATATAAGCAAGCTAATATGAAGAAATATATAGCTAAGATGAAGAAAAAACAAAGCATACAATCTCTAAAAATTATTGAAGAGGAAATTTGGCCTCATGACATCCATTAATTGCATGTGAATGATGTTATATATGTAAGTGCAATAGAGAAAGAGAATGAATAAGTGTATGTTACTCATGAATTGATTGAACTAGAAGTGGAAATGTGGATAATGGTAGTAACAAAAGAGTTTAGAAGAAATAAATGGAAGAAAAAAGTAAGGAATATAATGAATAATACCAAGAAGAACAAAATTGTACAATATGGACATGAAAAAAGACATGATGAAGATAAAAAAGAAAGACAAGTGAATCATAACTATACAAAGAGGAAGAAGGTGTAATTTGATTTATTCTCCAAGAAGAGGCTGAACATCACAAGAAAATGATGAAGGAAGAAGATGAGTCACAAGCACTCATGAACAATCATGAAAAGGAGAAAAAAATGAAATAAAATTAAACTAAGAAAAATACATGTTTATATTGTAATATAGTAGCTAAGATGGGAGGACAAAATCATGAGGAAGAAGATGGAACAATTATTAAAGATTCACATCTAAGAGACAAGCTAATGGAGGAAGATAAACAAAATAATATGAAGAAAAATATAGCTAGGATGAAGAAAAAACAAAGCATACAATCTCTAAAAATGATTGAAGAGGAAATTTGGCCTCATGACATTAATTAAATGCATGTGAATGATTTTTTATATGTAAGTGACATAGGGAAAGATAATGAAGAAGTGTATGTGACTCATGAATTGATTGAACTAGAAGTGGAAATGTGGATAATGGTAGTAGCGAAAGAGTTTAGAAGAAATAAATGGAAGAAAAAAGTAAGGAATATAATGAATAAGACCAAGAAGAACAAAATTGTACAATATGGACATGAATAAGATAGAAAATAAATACAAGTGAAGCATAATTAGAAAAAGAGGAAGAAGCTGGAATTTGAATTTTTCTCCAAGAAGAGGGTGAACATCACAAGAAAATGATGAAGGAAGAAGATGAGTCACAAGCACTCATGAACAATCATGAAAAGGAGAAAAAAATGAAATAAAATTAAACTAAGAAAAATACATGTTTATATTGTAATATAGTAGCTAAGATGGGAGGACAAAATCATGAGGAAGAAGATGGAACAATTATTAAAGATTCACATCTAAGAGACAAGCTAATGGAGGAAGATAAACAAAATAATATGAAGAAAAATATAGCTAGGATGAAGAAAAAACAAAGCATACAATCTCTAAAAATGATTGAAGAGGAAATTTGGCCTCATGACATTAATTAAATGCATGTGAATGATTTTTTATATGTAAGTGACATAGGGAAAGATAATGAAGAAGTGTATGTGACTCATGAATTGATTGAACTAGAAGTGGAAATGTGGATAATGGTAGTAGCGAAAGAGTTTAGAAGAAATAAATGGAAGAAAAAAGTAAGGAATATAATGAATAAGACCAAGAAGAAAAAAATTGTACAATATGGACATGAAAAAATACATGAAGAAGATAGAAAATAAATACAAGTGAAGCATAATTAGAAAAAGAGGAAGAAGCTGGAATTTGAATTTTTCTCCAAGAAGAGGGTGAACATCACAAGAAAATGATGAAGGAAGAAGATGAGTCACAAGCACTCATGAACAATCATGAAAAGGAGAAAAAAATGAAATAAAATTAAACTAAGAAAAATACATGTTTATATTGTAATATAGTAGCTAAGATGGGAGGACAAAATCATGAGGAAGAAGATGGAACAATTATTAAAGATTCACATCTAAGAGACAAGCTAATGGAGGAAGATAAACAAAATAATATGAAGAAAAATATAGCTAGGATGAAGAAAAAACAAAGCATACAATCTCTAAAAATGATTGAAGAGGAAATTTGGCCTCATGACATTAATTAAATGCATGTGAATGATTTTTTATATGTAAGTGACATAGGGAAAGATAATGAAGAAGTGTATGTGACTCATGAATTGATTGAACTAGAAGTGGAAATGTGGATAATGGTAGTAGCGAAAGAGTTTAGAAGAAATAAATGGAAGAAAAAAGTAAGGAATATAATGAATAAGACCAAGAAGAAAAAAATTGTACAATATGGACATGAAAAAATACATGAAGAAGATAGAAAATAAATACAAGTGAAGCATAATTAGAAAAAGAGGAAGAAGCTGGAATTTGAATTTTTCTCCAAGAAGAGGGTGAACATCACAAGAAAATGATGAAGGAAGAAGATGACTCACAAGCACTCATAAATAATCATGGAAAGGAGAAGAAAATGAAATAAAATTAAAATAATAAAAATACATTTTTATATGATAATATAGTAGCTAATATGGGAGGACAAAAGAATGAGGAAGAAGATGGAACAAGTTTTCAAGATGCACATCTAAGAGACAAGCTAATGGAGAAAGAATTTGATTTTTTCTCCTTCCTATGGAGTATGATACAGGAGCATAAAATTCATAGATTAAATTTTCCTTATTAAATGATCCATTTTAGGTCCTCAAGGTGATAAAAACTCTTGAAGAGGTCTGGGATTTGAATAGGAGGTTTTCCATCCAAAACTGTATTTGAATTTTGAAATGTAAGAACTTGTTCAAAAGTAATCCTAGAGATATTAAGTTATTTATAAATGTTGGATAGTGGTATGATATGTCATATATAGGTGAAATTATGTTTAATATAATATATTATAATAAATTAGTATGTTCTTGTTTCATATCCTCCAAAAATCCAATGTGAGAGTTGGTGCATGAAGATAAAAGGGTTGTTTGCATGACATATAAAAGACAAAAGTTGCATGTAAGAATGGAGGAAATAAAAGATAATTATATGGTGTAGGAGAGATGTATGAGGTCTCCAATAGAGGAGAGGAAAATTATTAGAATTAAAAATGCATAAAACTCCTTAAGAAAAGTAATGGAGTCCTATTATGGACTGAATATGTATGTTTGATGAATCAAAATGAATAAATAAGTGATAGTAATATATGCCTATGTTTATTATATTATATTAGGATTTTTTTTTATTTTATATTTATTTTAGAGGCCCAAGATTCCAATATTATATGGTAATTTGTTTTATTATAGGTCTATAATCACACAATGTATGTTTTAGATCAGTAGAATGAAGATTGGAACATGATCCTTCCAATATTTAAAGGAATATCTTTAAAAAACAAATTTAAGAGTTTTATAACCTAAAAATAATCTAATATTTTCAATTGTGATTTTTGAATAATGTAAAACATTCAGGAGAAATAAAACTTTGCCTATAGACCTACTACATGCCTGTAAGTACCAAGGTAAAAGGTATTGTGAATAAGGTTGAAAGTGTTAGGGTGTATTCCAAGTGATAATTTTGTGAGTATATTTATGAGATTATTTAAAGTTAAATTCATTTAATGGGAATACTCAATTTAAATTTTTTGTGATAAACTATAGTTAGCATGGTGAGTATTCTGTTTGCAGTCTAAGAAACCCTATGTTTGCAGTTAAAACCTTGTGTAAAATATTAAGGAAAGAAGTTAAGGTTTTATAGGACAAGTGAAAGTATGATTGGGAAAGTATTGATAAGTGAGTTTATTAATTTAAATTTTTTTGTTTAAAAACAAAATAATTAAATAAAGCTAACAATTAGGCTATAAAGGAGAAAGATTTATATGACCATTGTGAATACCTTGTTTTGTATGCATAGTTACTTTGAAAAGTAAGTGGAGATTTATATATTAATATTTACAAGTGTAAAATTTTATTTATTATTTGGATTAGGTACCATTATCAAGGAATATTCAAAACCCGTAAAACCCTTATGAGACTTTTCTAAACTTTAACATAGACTTTGTTTGCATATCGTTACCCCTATTGACATAGTCAACACACAAATAAAAGTGTGAATGATATAAATAAGGTATATTATGGATTAGAGAGGAAAATTATATATTTTAATAAATTTTATGATCATCAATAATTTTCCATTAAATATCAAGTTATAATAAAAGTAGAATAGATAATCAAAACCATGCACAGTTAATTGAATCATGCAAGATAAAAATAGGATTATATAATTTTTTATGAGTTATGAAAGATAAAAAAATAAATTTTTAAGGTGATTTTATCACTTTAAACCCTATAAAACTCAAGTTATGCAATTTTATAGGCTCTCAACATGTGCAGGAAGGGTGAAACCCTACAACTAGGGTTTTGGTGTTTGGGAGAGTTGTAACCATAAAAAAATTATAAAAACTTATGATAAAAATTTATTTTATGTGAAAATAAGGAATAAAGTGGTTTTGGGTTGAAACTAAATTTTATAGTATGGATTTAGGGATGAGACAAGAAATGAGGGCTAATTAAGCCTAGTTTGAAGGGCTTTAACAAAGGAAGTATATGCTAAAGGTGTAATTAGACCATGATATTTGACACAGACATAGATAATGATAGAGGGTGATAATAAATTATTTCATATTCTCAATTTATAGAAGCTCAGTCTATACAACATAGATTTGTCAAAAAGAAAGGCTACAAGCCTTAAGAACTCAAGAGAACCTTATGAGTAGATTCGAATGGTAAAGTGTGTTTGAGATATTTAAATGGGTATAGATATATATTTTATGATAATTAAATATTTTAAATGGAAGGATATTATTTATTATAATCCTAAACCAATTTTTGTTCCTTGAGACCTAATGGGGTTAGCTAGTGAAAGCTAATGAGAGTGAGAAGAACAGTTTGAGAAGAAAATGCATTGTTTGAGGTGGAGTATTCATGTGAATATAATTAATGAGAATTAATGTAATATTAAAGGTTTTATAAGTTTATAATAGATAGGTATATACTCAATAATGCTATCAATCTCAAGGCATAAGGGAAAAACTAGATTAATGCAAGGTTGATCAAGACAAGCATAGTAGATGAATGAGATATCCTTCAAGACCAGAGCCAAATATAAATGAATTTTGATTAATTATACCATTAAATATAAATTATAAGGTAATTAAGGTCATATAATACCTATTTGAGCTCATTTCATGCCTTGGAACCATGCTCTCATCTCTTACACTAATGTATTATATCTCACTATTACATTTTAATGTTTTAGGTTATTTTGGGCATAAAATCATTGTATGTCTCTAAGAATTTTCAATCCAATTTTTTTTTAGTTTAAAACCACTTATATGTCATCTCAATTTGACCAAATAACCTCCTTCTTGTGTTCATGGGTGATCTCTAGGTCTAGACTACAAGAGTGATGTGATCAGGCTTGCTTAGACCTCACATACCTCCACCAATAAATGACATTGTGTATGAGAAAAATCTCTTTCAAATAAGTTGAGGTAAAACTTATCATTGAGAAACTTTGTCAACTCTACATCTTTCCTCTAGTCTTGTGAACATTTATTTCAAGGTATTGATCTTAAATTGAGGCCTAAGGATGTTTCAATGTATTAACAAGTAGATGTGAGATATAACTTGTGATTAAACTTAGAAATCTCAATCTTTGTTAAATCTCTTATTACAGATAGGTAGAGTGGTATGGAGATTATATGTCTACTTATAACTATGTGCCCCATATTTCATTATTACCTTTAATACCTATTTAATATAAATTATAATGGAAGAACTAACTTTCATGTATTCAAGGGGGAGACAGAGGTGTGTTATCTTTTCCCTAAATCCACTAACAGAAATGAAACTCTGAAATTCTTCAACAATGTCTTAAAAATTTCAATGGTGTGATTTATTTCATAAGGATAATGACCTTGCCTATACACTGATATCCACATGTGACAAATGAGTTTTAAGGAAACATGAAAAATAAAAACATACTTTGCCAGCCTACATACATCACTTGTTAACATCAGACCAATATAAATAAAGGAGAAAATTGAGGTGTTGTCAATGTGTAGGAAGCTTTGAGATGTTAAAAATATTATTTATTATTCATGAAGCACATACCACTAATTAAAAAAACCATTAAAATGAGATAGAATGCCATAAAAACTACTAATATCCCCAAAGTGAACTCACTCCAATTTATCTTCTCTTGTCCATACCAAGTGTAAACCATTGGACTTCCCCAAGAGAGAAATGTGAGAGAGAGATTAGTTTTCATCAAATTTGAACTTTTTAATCCCCTTAAGCATAGAAAAAAATAGTGGAGATCTTAAGACATGCTCTTGAAGCCTCACATGTTCTAGGTGAGGTTTTCCAATCTATATAATTATCTTAAACTAACTCTTATAGATGATCTTATTGTTTATACATTGTACCTTCTACCTTTTCAATCTCAAACTAAATTCTAATAATTATCTAACATGTATTATGTTAGATTTCAATTTTGTACATTTTTAATTTAGTTGAATACTATACAATTCACTCTATCATGACCAAAAGGTGGCATACAAGTTTATTAAGATAGGTGGATATAAATGACAAAGCTCAAACATGTTATGTACCCTCAAAGGTGACTTAACCTCATTCTAGGACCATGGTGAACATTTTATGACTTAGAGGACCTTATAAAAACTTTGAACATGAAGGGGGTTGACTTATTTTTACCTAAGGGTAAAATTTGTCAACATATTGGTAATTTCTAAGGGGTAACATGCCTACTATGCTAAGAACCATTTTCCTTCTCCTATTATTGGGTAATGGAGTCACCTATATGCTTTAACTGACAGTAAAATTCCTCTTAAATACACCAAAACTCACATCACACAACAAGGAAAATAAACACACAAATAAAGACACCAAAAAACACACTTTTTCTCTCTAATAACTTAGGGAAAACACACAAACAACTTAAGAAAACTAGGTTATGTACAAAATAACCTTAAGTAAACCTTTTCTTCCTAGATCAAATGGGAAATTTTCACCATATATTGATCCACAAGATGAAGCAGTGCATGAATCAAGTTATTCTCTGAGCATTAGCCTTGATGTCCTAAACTCTTTCATGCTTTTCACTCTCCTTATCATGATCTTCAATGTAACCATAAAATCTACAAACATATCATATATGAAGGTGAATTCCTCTTGCACTTCAAAAATCTCAATCTTATCATGATATTCCTCAACTACAAATTCCAATGATGCTTCATCCCAACATTATTCCTTGACCTCCATGGCACTTTGAATGAGATCAAATTTATTATTAGTTGTAAGATCCTCAAGCTATTCAAGGACATTTTCATAGTCAATCCAATCTTCATAATTATCCTCCATGAGAAAATCTTGTTCTATCTTCTTGTGCACTTGATTTTTAACCTTGCAAAGGTCTTGAAGTTATTGGAGAAGTTTAATATGTTACTACTAATCATCTTTTACTTATTTTTCATTAAGAACCACAACCTCTTCAAACTCATCATCTTGACCATGATCATGAATGTCATAGTCATCATAGATTTTTCCATCATGTATTTAAAACTCTTGGTGATATTATTCAAGACATGTTTTTTTAATAGGAACCTTACAGTCCTCCTCAAAAGTATCATTTTGTTGTCATATATATATTACATTATCAATACCTTAATATTATTGGAACATGTGTAAATAGGTCTACCACATGTCTCTCACTTCTATTTGAACCTACTCATGAGATTCAACAAACTCAGATAATGTCATGTTCTTCTCAATCACCTTCTCTCTCATGTCTTGAACAATATCCTTATGCATAACTAAAACATGGTCTAGATTTTCTCTTTATTCAATCAAGAAGGTTTAATTGTGCTTGTATTCACAAAGGGGAGTCCCTATGGTGAACTCTTCATCATAAACACTTCAATCCTATTCTTAATTAGTTGAAAATTTAGCTTGGTATTCTTTGTTTTCCTCCCATAAGATTGGTTCTCCTTCAATAAGGGATGAGGTGGGAGGGTGGTGACTAGGCTCATGGGTTAGAGAGAGAGCATGTAGTGTGATGGAGTGCTTATGAATGGGATTAGGAATGGAAGGAGTGCTTTTGCAATTTGGGAATTTGGAAATGTGAGATTTCTTGAAGGGAAAATAGGTTCAATTTAGATATATACATTTCATCTTCTTCAATAATCAACTCACCTTTCGCATATCCTTCTTGAGGCTCTTTAACAACTACAACTTTATCTTTCACCTTCTCAACTAAGGATTATTTTTCATGTTGAAAATATTCTTCTAGAGACCTCAAAGATGGACAAGCTATAGGTTCTTAAATATAAGGTAATGTGGATTGAACACAAACAAGGTTTTCTTTCTTGACATCAAATTCTTTGTTCTCACTCTTTTCATCTTTATTTTCCCAATTCTTCACTGCTTGGTTCCAAGTTACAACTTTGAGGCTATTAGGCTCTTTTAGAGGCTCCTCTCAAGGATGGTGAATGATTTCATGAGGATAAGGAGCATGATAAAATTGTTGTGAAACATAAGAATACTCTTGAGGATGGGAGGGAGAGACTTTTTCTTCAACCAAATTTTCACCTTCCTTATAGCCTTCTTGAGGTCCTTCAATAGGTTCAACTTGATCCTCAACTTCTTGTTTTTTTAAAATTTATAATCTATCTACCCACCATTGGATATAACATATCATTTCATAAAAATATTCATTTATGACATATTTATCTTCCTATTCAACCAACCTCCACTTATTGATAAGTAATTAAACCAAATTTCTCAACCTTTCTATGAGATTAATAGGGATCACATCAAGTTCCTTATCCCATTTGTTAATCACCCTTTATGATTTTAGCATATTTGACATGAGTGCCAAAAAGGATTTATATTGAGGTGGAATTTAATTAGGATGAGGAGATGAGTAAGGTTTTTGGTGAGCTCCTAATTATTATGTTAGTTGCCTTTGGTATTAACCTTGAAAAGGTTGTCTAGGAGCTTAAGGAAGACTACCTCAAAAAAGATGCCTCTTAAGATCATGGAATTCTTTTTCAAGACTACTAATCACATATTTTGATATCCTTCTTCATGGTATTATTCACAAGGATACTAAAAAAATTCTTAATCATATAAAGAAGGAATGGGCTGACCATAGGGCTTCCATAGCATATAGGGATGATAAAAACCTTGATAGGGTTGTTGAGGAACATAGTATGGGTCATGACAAGGTTGATAGGGAAGTGTATAGTAGTAAATCTCAACATATACATCCATATCAACTTTATTAGTCAAATGAAACATAAAACTTGATCAAAATATTTTTAAATAATTACCTACACTACTTATAACTAGATGATTACATTTGGAGTTTCCATTGGTGTTTGTTTGAATGCTTCCAAAAGATGATAGTAAGAAGAACACACCAAAAATCCTTCCACTCTTTTGGACCTTAGTCTCACTAGGTGTTATAAAAATGTTATAACCAAATATTTAATATTTCACCCTTAGATAAGGTGGTTCATATATCTCTAAATTTC
>JARHVA010003151.1:2035000-2072500 GCA_037957365.1 Torreya grandis | reverse complement strand
GAATGAAAAATCTTGTAAGAATACCTCTATAGATACAAAGAAAGACACAAGCACTACTAATGTGAAGAAAGTTGAAGGAAAAAAGAAGCTTGATGAAAAGAATAAAAATAATGAGTCAATATTTTTAAACTCAAGGAAGATGTATAAGACAAAGGTAGATGATACAGATGGTTACATAAGGGTGAAAGACTTGAATAAGCTAGAGTTAAGAATAATTCCTCATCCTACACAAAGAAATGCTATCACCAAGTATTCCTCATTTTTCTATGGGTCTTTTTATACCTATAATTAGTTTGGTCATAGGGATAGTGAATGTAGAGTTATAACTAATAGGAGAATAAGATTTATAAGCATCAATTCATTTTCACCATTGTTAGATACAAATATAATATGCTATAACTACAATAATTTTGATCACATAGCTAAACAATATAGAACAAACTTTGTAAGACCAAAAATATAAAGTGAAAAGAAAAACATGCCTCTAAGTATGAACAAAGGTTCACAAGTCTCTCAAAAATGGGAAAATAAGCCAAAAAATAAACCTACAGATGTGTGGAAAGTAAAATATCATAAAGTTATACAATCTATGATTTCTCAAACTACACTCCATGTAAAGGAACAAAAATTTTGGGTAGTAAATAGTGGTTTCTCAAAACATGACTGGTGACAAGAGAAAGTTAATCAAATTAATTAAATCCAAGGAAGGATCTATTATCTTAGGAGAAAATATTATAGTAAATATATATGGTAAAGGCACCTTGAATATAGATGAAAAATTGCCTACACATGATGTCCTTTATGTTGAAGGATTGAAACATAATTATCTAAGTGTTAGCCAAATGTGTGACAATTGATATAATGTCACATTTAATGTATAAGGATATAATATAAGGAGATATAAAAGATTAATTATAGAAGGTAAAATAATTGAAAGAAATATTTATAATCTAAGTGAAGTGAATGGTAATATCTGTCTAATAGGAAAGGCTGATGAGAGTTGCTTATGGCATAGAATAATGGGTCATGTCAACTTTGATAACCTAGTAAAATTGACCTCAAATAAGTGTGTTAGACATATGCCTAAGATAACCAAACCTACATATACTACTTGAAATTACTATCAATAAGGCAAGCAAATAATGGTTAGATTTCAAATAAAGGATTATGCAACTACAAATCCTTTAGAGTTAGTTCATACTGTTCTTTGTGGTCCTACTAAGTTAAGAGGATCTAAAGGAGAATGATAATTCATGTTGCTAATATATGACTACTAAAGAATGACATGGGTAACCTTTTTGAAGGAAAAGTCTCAGGTATTTGAAAGATTCAAGATCTTTAGGGCCATGGTAGAGAATAATATTACATGAAAAATCAAATTCTTAAGGTCTAATAGAGGTGGCGATTTCACCTCAAATACATTCATAGAATACTATGAAAATCATAGAATCAAAAGGAATTACTATTTAGCAAGGACTCCATAGTAGAATGGAGTTGTTGAAAGAAAGAACAATAATCAAGGAGATGGCTAGAACAATGCGAAAAAAGGCTAACTTACTTGATGGATAATGGAGAGAAGTAGTATAAACAATAGTATATATATTGGAAAGAGTTCAACTAAGGGTAAATATTGATAAAACATCCTATGAACTATAATATGGAAAACCTACCTCTGTTAAGTAATTTAGAGTGTTTGGAAGTAAATGCTACATTAGGAGAAAATAAAATAAGTTAGGAATCTTTGAATCAACATGTGATGAAGGAATATTTCTTGGTTATTCCACCCAAAGAAAATCCTACATATGTTATAACAAAAGGCTATAAAATATTGTAGATAGTATCAATGTCATGGTTGACGAAGACTTGAAACATGTTAAACTTGATAGATACATCTATGAATAATAATTAGAGTATAAAGAAGAAGCAGCTAATGAAGAGCCTAAGGAAGTAAATGAAAATCCACCTAGAAGATTTGTTCAAAAGGATCATTCTATAGAGCAGATCATTGGTAATAAAAATGAATGAGTTCAGACAAGGAGCAAGTAAATTTTTCTCTAATATCTAAAATTGAGCCTAAGAAATATGTTGAGGTTAGAAAGGATGAGAATTGGATAAAATCCATGGAAGAAGAACCAATCCAAATTGAAAATAAAAAAACTTTGCAATTAGTTTCAAGACCTTGAAATAATAATGTAATAGGTACAAAGTGGGTATTTAGAAAAAAACTCAATGGGGATGGAACTGTCATAAGAAATAAGGTTAGATTATTGTACAAAGGATATACATAAGTTGAAGGCATAGATTTTGAGGAAACATTTTCTCCATTTTATAGATTGGAAGCCATAAGAATATTTATAGCACTCTCTATTTATAATAAATTCAAAGTCTATCAAATGGATGTTAAATTGCTTTCTTAAATGGGAACCTAGAAGAGGAAGTCTACATAGAACAACCTGAAGGTTTTGAATTGTCAGAAGAAGAAGAAGATTATGTGTGCAGAATAAAGAAAGATATATATGGTCTAAAATAGACACCTAGAGAATGGTATTCAAGATTATACCAATACTTGAATCAATAATGATTCAATAAAGTTGTGCAGATAACAATTTGTACTTCAAATTAGAAGGTGAGTGTAGACACTAAAAAATTACACACTTACAGTTTTTGATGATAAAATTCCTAAAAACCCCCTAAAGACCCCCTAAAACCTTCTTAACCCTTAACCAAACCCTCTTAACCTAACCAAATAACTATTCTCCTATTCACATAGCACTATTCAAAAGTACTGTTTGAAAACACTAGTCAAAAGTACTATTCACTATCACTATTCACTGTGGGACCCACTTTCACTATTCATGATGACATGGAAAGTGACATGAAAAGTTACATGGAAGGTGATATGGCAAGTTAAATGGCTTGAAAGTGAGGTGGCTTAATGTGGGACATCATACCCCACCTAGGACCCACATCTAAGGTACCTCAGGACATCATAAAGCACCAAAAAGCCCCTCCCTTGGAATGTGGTCCATTTTTCCCCATGGGGCCATCATTCAACATGTGTTTTTGTCTTCACACATGTAATTTGATGCAAAAATTCATGTGGAACTTATCCAAAATATTAAAGTAAGTGGTGGAAGGTATTTTGGACCCATGTGAGCCCATGTGCATGATTCCCTCTCTATTTGGGACTCTTTTAGCAAGTTGGGAGATAAATGAACCAAGTGGAGACCTATTGGCTAAGTGATAATCTCACACCCTTGTATTTCATAACCACTCATGAACCCACGTGTATAATGGTGATGAAATTCATGGGACACTAAGCCAAAAGACAAATTATCTTGGTGAAAAGTCCTTTGGCCTCATTTGAGCCCATGTGCATGATTCCCACTCTAAATTGGACTCATGTGTAAGGTTGGATACAAGACAACAAGGTGGTAATAATTCCATCCTTATCCCCTTTGTCATTTATGATTTGACTTGAAAAATGGTGCCATACATCTACTATTCCCTCTTTTAGCATGTTTATTGAAAGCAAAATGTTATAAATATGACCCTCCCCCTTCACCCATGGTTAAGTTGGGTAATATTTGGTGGAATAATTTATTTTTTTAGGTTTTGGATCATTTTTAATGAGTTCATAATCTTGGAGGAAAATAAATCAAGCAACAAAACTCTACCAAAATCTTAAACAAGCCTTCAACAAGACATCTTTAATAAGCCATCATCAAGCCATCTCCAAAAAGCATCAAGGTATATTATTTATTTTAGTCATTTAAATTCTTTAATTTTATTGGCCTCCATAACCTTCAATCTCAACCTCTTCATTATTATTCCTTTTACCCCTTTGTCAGCCTTACCTCTTTGCCCCCTTTTACCCCATTTTCCTCTTTATTCCATTTACCCTTTTTTCCTCTTTGCTTTACCCATTTTTCCATATCTACTCCTTTTCCCAATTTAACCAATCATATATTTGTCTATTTTCAGCCTTAATCATTTTACAAGCACAAATAAACAATCCTTTAAACCTTTATCATCAAACCAAGAACCACCATTTTGCCTTTACTAATTTTCAGCACTAGTTGATTTAGCTTAGTCATCTTCTAAGAAAAGTATTTAACTTTCTTGTGCTAAACTTGGTTATATGCTATCATATTATTGTATTTAATTTCATTTTTTTATATTTTATGAAAATCCTTTATTTTTTATTCACACATTCAATTGTTTAAAGTAGGTGGATTGATAGCCTCCTAAGAAGATTTCACTTTTAGGATATAACTCATGCTAGGCAATCCACCCATCTACTTGTCTAACAAAATAGTGTGTGGTAGTGATTTATTACTATAGGTCATCCTCCCAAGCCAAATAGGATCTCTCATAAAGTGTGTAATTAAATGCATGCATCTCTTAACAAGTTTTTCTACACACCCTCTTAACTAGTTTCTTTCTTTTTAACACTAGGAAAAAGCATAAAAATTAGATAGAAATAATGAACATATGTTAATTATTGTTGTTTATGTAGATGATATCATTTTTAGAGGTATAAAAAATAGAATGTGTAAATAATTTGATACTCAAATCCAAAATTATTTTGAGATGTCTATGCTTGCAGAACTTTCTTTATTATTTGATCTACAAATAGCATAAATTGATGAAGGGATATTTATATCTCAAACCAAGTATGCTAAAGAAAATATCAATAAGTTTGGAATGGAATATAAAAAAATAGTAGGTACTCCCATGATAACTAGATGTAAGTTGAGAAAAAAGGATGAGTCCCTTGATGCAAATCAAACTTTTTATAGACCAATGATAGGTAGTTTATTATACCTAACTACATCAAGAGTTGATATTATGCAAGCAGTGTGTATGGTTACAAGATTTCAAGCTGCTCCTAAAGAATCACATGTCAATGAAGTGAAAATTATCTTTATATATGTCAAGATTATAATTTACTATGGCCTATGGTATCCTAATGATGAATATTTCACTTTGACAACATATATGGATGTTGATTGGGTGGGAAATTTAGATGATAGAATAAACACTAGTGGTATGTTGCACTCAAGTCTTGTGGATGAAGAAAAAAATTAAATACATCAAGGTATAACACAAATCACCTATCTTTATTATATATGAAAATTCAATTGTTATTAAAATATCAAATAATCTATTGATGTATACCATAACTAAGCACATATCAATCATCATTTCTTAAGATAAAAAATTTCAGATCAAGAGGTCACAATGGAATATGTGCCAATATAGGATCAAGTTGTAGACATATTAACCAAACCTCTCCCCAATGAAAAATTTGGGTATCTGAGATAGAAATTGAGATTGTTTACTCCTACATCACACCACTAGATCTTAGTAATAGGGCATGAGTCTAGGGGAGGATCACATGAACCTTGTTAATCCCTATAAGAAGAGACAAAAGGCAAATTAGATATGCAAATTTTTTGTAAATTTAGAATGAGTTTATTGTTAAAAATTATTGGAAAAAATCCTTTACCTAATAAATGGGGAGAAATATTTAGACAAATAGTGAGAAAGTTGGAGTCCCTTTGCCCTTGATGTCAAAGGGGGAGAAAAAGTGCAAATGTTCTCTATAAAATCTTTATGTTTATAAAATAATGATAAAAGCATGTGTCCAAGGTGTGTTTGGGAAAATTTTCCATTTCCTAAGGGAGATAAATTTTGGTATGAAAAGCTTCAACTCATGTTCATCAGAAGCCAATACAAGTATAGTCAATGCAAGAGAAGGAGCAGAGCATGTATTACAAGATCAAAGCATTTATTTTGCCATCAATGACAAAAAGGAAGATTATTGGCAATATGATTGTCATTAATGTCAAAAGGGAGATAGTTTTCATTATGAATTTCATTGATGTCAAGAGAATAAATCATAGATAAGATTGATGGAGAGAATAACATGTTTTATAATTTTAGATGAAGAGAAATGAGCCTAGAATTGATTTATCTTTCCTCTTGGCCATTACTAGGGTTTCTCAATAAAAACATATGGGTTTTTGTCATGGCATTCACAAGAAATTATATTTTTATGTAGATTGGATATAGGTGGAAAATAGTATCTTAATTTATAACTTAATCCTTCCTCATCATTATGAAACCATCCCATCTAACCTAGTGGTTATTAGCTCAGAATAGTGATCAAAAACTTTAATTTTCCTAAGTCCTCAACTTAATATTTGTCTAATTTTGATCAAAAATGAGAATTTAATCTCATGATGAAGATCTAATGATTTGAAACAAAGTTAATAAATTAAATAACTTGAGCAAGAATGCATTGATGACATGTGTCATGATCACAGATCTTGAGCAGTAATCTATGGTATACTTGAGAGTCAAATAGATAATGATTAATGTGAAGGTGTCATGTGTCAAAATCATGGGCATTGATAGAAATGTGTAGAAGGTATGCAAGGGTGTCAAGTGTCACAAGAATGGGGATTGATAATGTACAAAATACACATAAGGGTACCAAGTGTCACCAGTGTGGGGATTGATAATAAGTGCTTAGAAGGTACGCGAGAATGCTAAGTGTCTTAATATTAGGAGACTAAGATAAAGATCAATGGTTGAGATTTAAATTTGAAGTGTTAAAGTTTATAAGCTTAAAAATATCTAATAGAGCATGTGATAATGTTAGATTTAGAGCAACAAATGCATTTTAAAGTTGAAGCATTAAATATCATAAGCTCATAAATATATAACATAGCATGTGACCTTATCATATTCAGATCAATAGATGTGTTTTAAATTTAAAGAGTTAAATTTTAGAAGCTCAAAAATATCTAACATAGAGTGTAAACTTGATCAAATGGTTGTGTTATAAAGTTGGGACAATTAAACAAGGATCAATGGTCAATATTAAATAATATGTTCATCTCAACAATCAAGCGATGGAACATCTAGGAAAGATGCATTATACGACATAAAAAATGATATAGATTACTATAATCAATCCAAATTGTGTAAAATGGAATGTGTATCAAAGTTAGAGCCTATTATATGCTAAATGTAGTAAAATATAGAGAATTATGGTGGTGGTGTGTGAATTTAATAAGTGGGAAACTTGTCATTAAATAAATATGAACTAAATTCTAATAAAATGGAGCATGATGTGTTAATTACCAAAGTAAACACAGAGAAGATGTGAGACCTAGATTTAATGCATATATATATATATATATATATATCTGTGTGTGTGTGTGTGATCCAAGATACAAACTAAGTGTTGGATAGTGTGTTGATTAGAGAGAAAGAGAAGCACAGAGAAAGATAAGAAGAGAGATGTAGATAATAGCATGAGTAGTTACATAATAAGTCTATAACATAGAACTAGATTCATTTTTTAATCAATTTTGTAATCTAGAGTTTTAGCTCCATAATAGATATGATTGGTAGGTTCCATTAGAAGAGATGAGTTGGTGCTTAGTTAGGGAGTAGGTGATCTTAAATTATGGGATTGGTGCCTCCTTAGGTTTGTTTCCCTTAAACATTGTAACATATGAGGTTTTAATTGTGAGGGTGGATTAGAATAGTAGATTCTAGTATCTATTCTCACCATTTTTCCCATATTGGGTTTTCCATATACATTGAGTGTTATGTATATTTGTGTGTGTGATCTCTATATATACTTTTCAATTTTCATTAAAAGTATTAAAGGACTAATTTTATTTAATTTACTAATTCAACCCCCTCTCAGTAGATAGTTGTGTTCCAACACATATATAAAGGTGGGTAAAAAGGAGGTTTAATATTAGACACTATGATTATATCTCACACTTAAACCATAATTAAAAAAAACATACACTTCATGATACCTGTTAAAAGATACTACTACTCACATAATGCCTACAAGAGTAGAATATAAGCAAGGAGAAGACATTAATCACTTATCATATAAATACACTACTTAACATACTTAGGCAAGAGTTTCAAAGACAAAACAAAGTTTAGAAATTTATTCAAAAACAAATCAATATTTCAAACCAGTAGGGCTTCACCATACCAATTATGTATCCCTTTACAATGTCAAAATGGCTTGAATATATAGAGCATAAGAGAGGAGAGAGAAGAAGTGAAGTTTGATAGTCATAATGCCAAGTGTCAAGATGTGAAATCAAGTTACAATGCAAGAGAAGAGAGTTAAGGAATAGGTCCTAAGGTATTATTAAACATGTGTCCATCACAAACATGACATCTCCCTCAAATTAGTTTAGAGACACTCCATTCTCTTTCTTGAAACTATATTGATGATGAGGAGTCCATTTGACTATTCAAAACTACCATAGAATTAATTGACACATATAATTTGACTTGAGGAGGTGAAAAATTGATATTATCTCCCAAATTATAGGAAAGAGTTTTCCTATATATTTTTAATGCCTAGTATGAAATAAAATATAGTGTGTAATATGATATTATTATTTTTATTGTCACCTATGTGTTCGACTCTTTATGTAACTCTTGTTATTACCAATATATGGTATCAGAGTGAGATGGGATCATGATTAATTTCAATGGGAATCCATTATTTTTCCCCTAAGGATGAGTAATGATTGATTTTATAAAAGAATATCATAGTTTATGTTTATTTATATATGTGTCTCTTATAGTGTTCAGTTTTTGTTTTAGCTTCTACTTATATATTCTCCTTAACATTGTGTATAAAAGAAAGATTTGGAGATATGAATAGATATATAAATATTAAATAACAAGATATTGTGTAATTTTGATAGAGTCTTGGCTATGTAGGTTTTACATTAGAGTTTATAACACTATAAATGCATCAAATCACACAGTTCATTGAATCATTTTTATATTGAATTCACCCATATCAAAGAAGAGATTAATTTTATATTTATTAAAAAATAACCAAACTTTTATCTCAAGTTGCTCACATTCTTTGATAGATTCAACAAGTATTCTATTTGAACCTTTCTACAAGACTTAATCTTATGTATAGGGTTTTCAATATGTGGTGTGGAAAAAATATTTTCAGGTAGAATGATAAATTTTGGAGACTTGGATTCAAGCCTCAAATTTTGATGAATAATTAATCAAAGTGGATACATAATCACCCTATTCAAAGTGATCTACCATCTCTTGGATCTTGACACATGCTCCCCTATCTCATCCCAATCAATCTCACCTCTTTGATATGGGTAGGATTAGTAAGCAAACAAGCAAAGATAGCTTAATCTTACAAAGCCCATGGCTCAAACTTTCATGTCTTCTATTTTAGTGGGAGATTTTTCATATTATCTTCTACCTAGGAAGCCTATGATGTGTTATTATAATGGTTGTACAAATAATGACTATTGGTGGCATTGGTAAAGAACAGGTTGGGTCTCGAGCACAAGATTCCTACCACTAACAATGACTATTTCATTGCTCCCATGTGGAAGAGTGATGAAAGTAAAAATTTCATGTTGTTATTTTTTAATGTTTTAATGCTATAGTTATTTATATCATTAATTTTACTTTATTTAGTTTTATTTATTAATATTTAGTTTAATATTTAGGTCTATTTTAGTTATAATGTCTAAATAAATAGATTTATAATTAAATTTTTATTACAAATCTAATTTTGTATATAGTTTTTTAGTCATATTTCATTTTTATTTCAAGAGTATGTCCATAAAAAATCCAAAGTGTCAACATCATCTTTTTGTAACAGAGTTAAGTTGAAAAAATCAAAATGTCTATATGTCAAAAATATCAAAATCATTTATGCTTAGGTATCATATAGAGTCATTATCAAAAATTATAAAATATATAAATATTTATTTTGTAGATACATTTTCACTTGTATGTGACATTTAGATTGTTGGAGGGGTTTCTCCTCAACTAAGATTAATCAACACATATGATGAGTAAGTAGATTATTCTATTGGAAGATGGAAGAAATGGAGGCTAGAGGTTTCATATCCTCTCATTATCCACTAGTGACGGGGCTACTTCTACTTTAGTGGCATATTTTTTTCAATTGTGTGTTTGATTTTAGTTGTGTGAATAAGAATAGATGTTCTATACTTATTCAAATTTGTCATAAGTGAACTAAATACTCCTATGTGACTTCTCTAAAAATGTGATGGTGATGAGAATTAATAATTATATTTCACATCATGATGTGGTTTATGGTAAGCCACTTGTAAAACCATTTACTTGTGGTTGTTGGTTATCCACATGAAAATCATCTTATTTTGGTTGTTGGTCAGCCATTTTTAAAACCATCTATAAGGTTTGTGATTTCCCACTAAAAATCACCAAATCATGAGTACAATTGTAAATATGGGAGAGTTGTTTTCCCCATATTCACATTAAGGGGGTGTAGACTAGGGGTTAATAATGTCCACAAAGAAGTGAATGTTGAGGTATGTTCACATTATTAATTTATAATAATGTAATTATTGTTAATAAATATAATATATTAATATAGTTTTAAAATTTATTAGTTACTCAAATAGATTGGAATAATAATATATATGTATATATTCAATTTTTTAGATTGAGTTATTATAGGGAGATTTGGAGATTTTGGTGGAGATATGATCTCCCCAATTATAAGAAAGAGTTTTCCTATATATATGTAATATCTTATATGAAATAAAATATATAGTGAAATATTATATTATTAATTTTTATTGTCACCTATGTGTTTGGATCTATGTGAAACTATGGTTATTACCAATATTCAGCATATCACTTTAACTGATAGCCTCCTCCTTAACACTTGTTGCTCACTGCTTTGCAGTTGCTCACTAGCCTTATAGGCTTGTTTTCACACTTGTCACTTAATTGAACTACACACAATGAGATTTTTTAGAGGTGTTAGAAAAATAATTTATAACTATTTTCCCTCTATTCTATCAAATATACCTTAATTAAACTCAAAAACACATTTCTCATATTCAACTTAGGAAGTCACTTCACTTCCTCACTATCTTATTCAAGACTGTCTACATTAAATAGTCTAGTGGAGGGGTTTCTAGGCATGACCAAGTTAGGATACATTTCCACATATCTTATACAATGAATTTAATTCACCAATTCCCTTTTATACCTACAATTTAAGCTAAATCTTAAATAAAACATAAAATTAGGCTTATCCGTACAAGTGATGGTATGAAACAACTAAGTGGTGAAGATATTGTGAGAGTTACAAGTAGGTCAAAATCATTTTCTAGGCCATTTTACTCTTCCTAGATGCATAATTATTCATATCTTTCTCATTGGGATCTTGAGAGGGTTTTAGGAGGGTTATGTTCTTAGTGATGATTCATAAAGGTTAAACATTTAACACTCAAAAAATTCCATTGAGATCAAGTATAGGACCCCTTTCAACTATTCCTAGGTACTTGAGACACCATGTAGCTTGTCTGTATAGATATGAGAAAAAGAAGTTGGCTTCTTGAGCTCCCACTTGTATTATGGGTACCCTTAAGAAGAAATAGGAAAAAATGACCAATTTTGAGTTTTGCCTAAAAATTGATGGTTCTTTTCCATCTTACACTCTCCCCTAAAGGTTATCACATGTATTGAAAATTTCATATGGTCATATGAGTCTCATTATAAGTCATGAGGTTTTATGCTTAATTATAGGCCTAATGGGCCTAGAATATGTTTGAATATATATGACCACTTTTGAGTGTTTATAATGGCTATATGAGATCCTAAGCACTTATTTTCATATAATTAAACTCTAAACATCATCCAAAAACCATTCATGACTCTGTCATTCATCACTTACCATTCATGCATACATAGGTCTATAGGTTGGCTTGCTACTAGAGTGCCTCTTATCCTAAGATAAAATATAGGATAATTTACCTATTGGTATAAAATCAAAGGGGCATGGGGGATTTTTTATTTTATGATGAACTTTTTTACCAAGTCTCAAATCTATATCACCTCTCTAGAGCTCTCAATACCACATTATCTCATAACTAGCTTTTATGCCTATGACTATGTGTAGGATTTTAGTTAGCTGAGTATGAATTTGAAAACCTAGTCTTTGATATATCTCCTTACATTTTAGAATCACATGAAAATTTGATATTAACATTATTATAATGGTTTATTATATTATCATCCATCTTATATCCCTTCTTACCATCTAAACCTACATTCTCTATTAACTAGGCTAGTCTGCAAAGTGTATTTAAACTATAGGTGTGCATATTAAGGAAAAATGAGTTTTTTTATAGGTGTTTATTAGTTTTTTAGGAATAAATTAGACTCATTTGATTATTCTTGAGTTCAATGAGATCATCTCATACTTGGTTGAGCTCATTTATGCCTTGGAACCATGCTCTCATCTTTTACCACCAATGTACTATATGTCATTGTAGCATTACAATGTTCCAGGTTCTTTTTGGCTTAAAACATTGTATCTCTCTAAGTATTTTCAATAAAAAATTGTCTAAGCTGAAAAACACTCAACTCTCATCTCCATTTAACCAAAAAACCTCCTTATTATGCTCAGGTGTGATCTCGAGGTCTAGATTGCATGAGTGAAGTGATTAGACTTGCTTATACCTCATATACCTCCACCAAAAGATGACACTATGTATGATAAAAACCTATTTTATAAAAGTTAATGTAAAACTTCTTATTGAACAAATTTCTCAACTCTGCATCTTTCCTTCTATCTTGTGAACATTTATTTCAAGTTATTGATCTTAAGATGAGGATTGAGGATGTTTTAATGTCTCAAAAAGTATATGTGAGATATAACATATGATTAAATTTAAAATTCTCAATCTTCATTAAATCTCTTACTATAGATAAGTAGAGTGGTATGGAGATTGTGTGCTTACTTAGAACTGTGTGCCCCATATTGGATTATCACCTTTAATAACTCTTCAGTAAAAATTCTAATGGAGGATCTAACTTTCATGATTTTAATGAGGAAACATAGGTGTTTTATCTTTATCCTAAAGCCATTGATAGAATATGAAACTCTACAATTCTCATAAAATGTCTTACAGACTTCAATTGTCTGATTTCTAGCACAAGAAGAATGATCTTGCCTATCCATTCATATCCACATGTGCCAAATTATTTTTAAGCCAACATGAAAATGAATAAAAATCTCTACTAATTTTCATACATTACTTGGTAACATTAGACCAATGCATATAGTGGAGAAAATTAGGGTGTTAGGAATATGTAGGTAGCTTGGAGATGCTAAAACTATTAGTGATTACTCATGAAGCAAAAACTAGTAATATAGAAACCATGCCCATGAAATGGAATGAAATAAATACTAATAACATCCCCCAAGTGCACTCACTCCAACTCCTCTTTTTTTAACTATACCAAGTGTAAATTGTTTGAATTTGTTGATTTGTGCAAGAGAGTGATGAGAGAGATTATTTTTCATCAAATTTGAACTTGTTAAATCCACTTGAGCTTAGAAAATACTAGTGGAGATCTTAAGACACCCTCATAAAGCCTCACACATGTGAGGTAAGTTCCCTGAATTTGTACAACTATCTGAAACTAAATTTTGCAAATGATATTTTTGTTTTTACATTGTACCTACAACCTTTTTTAGTTTCAAACTATATTATAAATTTTATTATGTTAGATTTCACTTTTAAACATTTATCCTTTAGTTGAAAAACTTAAAATTCACTCTATCATGGACAAAAGGTAGAATAAGAGGTTATTAAGGTAAGTGGATATAAATGACAAAGCTAAAATGTGTTTTGTGACCTCAAAGGTGACTTAACATCATTCTAAAACCATGGTGAACATTTTATGAATTATAATACCTTATGAAAACTTTTTACATGCAAGGGGGTTGACTTATTTTGACCTAGGTGTAAAATTAGCTAATAATAAGTAATGTTGCCTATATAGATAATGTTATTCTATCATGGTTATGATGCATAACCTTAAATTAAATACTCTTGATACAAATATTAAATTAAATATTTTATTAGAGATAAATGTTTTTTGATAACACATTATGAAAGGATAATGATCTAGTCATGGCATTATTTTAGATATAACTTATAAGATGGAAGTGGATTCAATATCCAACACACTCCAAGCTCTAATGATCAAAAGGAAATCTTAAATATTTAATTTATTATACTGACTGATCATCAATCCAATAAGAATAAATTTCTCATTACAAACCAATCCCAATTATAAATATGTTGGTTAATGTACTTGCTTGATCTATTCCTAATTTATTATATTTATTTTCAAATTAGCACAACCTGTTTTAAATGAAATGCTTTCCTTATCAAATGATGATGCCCAAGTAATATTAGAATAATTGGTGGTTGAAATTTACAAATAGTATAATTTTTTCCTCTTTATGAACCTATTGATATCCCTATCCTTTGGGATGACTCTACTTTGGATTTATGAACAATATTTTTAATTTTAGCCTCTAGCTTTACCTAGATCTTTGACAATGCTCCATCCATTGGCATATCCATGCTCATTTTCTCTTGTAATCAACTCATTAAATATTTTATATAGGTTATTTTAAGTTTAATATATATTATGGATGATGTAAAATACTCATGTATATTTCAAGTAGTCTCTAATTATCCCTTACATGCAATCTTTACCTATAGCTAAATGACAAATCATCACTTACCCATCACATACTCTTTATATTGGCCATGAAATTTAGGTTTATTATATGTTGGGGGGATTTTTTCATGTCTTATTCACTTTAAATTTAAATTTTTTATGATATATATTGTTTCTTCTTCACCAAATTTCATGGCTTCACTCATCGGGTATCACTTTGCCACTTAGTAGTCTATTAGTTTTTATGGGTGATAGTCTATTGTTTACCTCTATAATAATCACAACCACATGGATTTTCTTTATCATATTAGGATGTCCATTATTTCTTGGGTCCATGTGGTGTTGGTATCAATACTACCATTACTCTAGGATCCTAAGATCCTCATATTGGTGCCAAGTGGCACAATCTCAAGCCCTTGGGGGCATGGATCTTTGTCACTATAGATCCACTCTCAGGTGGTTAGGATTATAAAATGATGCTAAGTGGTGAAATATTGGAACCTCAAGAGAATGGAGCATTGATTATCAAATTTACCTTTTGTTGGTCTAGTCATTAGGATCATGTCGCATAATAAGATCTCAAGACTCAAGGGATTTAAAAGGATAGTCATTTATTAAAAACGATTTGACTATAGAGTTCTCTAGGTTAGTATTATTTTGACACATGGATGGATTTATATAATCTTATATCCTATAAATGAATTTACAAGTAACTTTATTTACACCACCTCTAAGTTAGTGGGATTTTAACATGCAGTGAAGATTGATGGCTCAAAAAACATTAGAAGATATCTACAAACAAAACAAAGAAAAGATAAATATGAGAAATAAATATATTAGTCAATTAAATAAAAAAAATATATTATAAAACATGAAATTATATAGAAGTAGAACCCTAAAAACATAAATAAAGTCTGATTTGAAACTTGACTTGACCAAAAAAACACTAGTCTGAGTAAAATAAATCATTTTAATATCTAAATAAACATTTCAAATTATTAGCATGGTCTTTTGAACTGGAATTTGATTTGAATATGGGTGAATAAATATAATGATATAATTGAAATTTTCAAGTATGAAATACCAAACCAATGTTTTTAATACAAGAACAATTGAGTAAATAATAAGTAACATGGATGAGTTCAAAATTCCAAAGGTAGATGCTTCTAGATTAGATTAATAAATTGTACAAGAATATACACTTGATTTAACTCCAAAATTATAAGATGTATATATCTCAATTTTTAATGGATACCTAAATCACTTAAAAAATTTAAAGGTCAAGTTTTTTTGTCTAAACTTATGGTAGGGATTATCTAGCCATTATGAATAGCTTATCAAGTGAATCTAGGTCAACACTATCAATTGATACTCATTCGATGAAGTCACATTAGTATGTAGGATCATAAAAATAAAACAACTATGATAAATTAAGAGGTTACCCATGTCATATCTTGAGTAATGGGGTGTGTTGGACCCAAAAAGTGTGAATTTTATGGGGAGAATGTTATTAATATTCAAAACCTAGTCTATAAATCATCAAACTTGAAAAAATAAATACAAAACTACAAATAAATCATTTAGACAAACTAAAAGAATTAAATAAACAAATTATACCTAAATATTTGACATACTAAGCTTAAAATATGTTTAGGACCATCAATGTGTGTTAGGAGTAATTAATATTTGTATATCTCTTACATTCACATAAAGAAATTTAAACATGTTTAAAACAATTAGAATTTTTGAAAGGGATAGTTTTAGATGTTTGGATTATGGTAATGGCATGGGAACTAATATAATTCCATATAGGTATCTATAAACCTAATATATATGCCTTAATTCTCACTCATGACCTTGCTCCATTGTCAACTAGGTTGGAAAGCCTGTGATGGAGATTCCTTGAATCACCCTTTCAAAGAATGAATTTGGATTTTGAATTTTATTTAATTAAATTTAAATTATTTATTTTTAAAATGTTTTATCATTAATTCCATTTATTTTTGGGGACCAATCCATGGGTGTAATGATAGAATCAAAAAATTCATAACTATTAAGACACTGTTAAATAAATTTAGTGTCTACATCTTTCTTCAAATTTCATATTAAGTGTAGCTTAATGACTTCAACAATAAAATGAAATGTTTATAAAATTCACACATTCTATTTTGAATCATATGATTTCAAATTATATAATTTCACAAATAAAATTAAAACATCCTATGTGACTATTCAAGATTATTCACATTCTAATTTATAAAACTAAAAACTCTTATACTTTATTGTCAACTATTTGAAGTTGTGGTGTATAAGAGCACAAGGACATAACATTACTTTGGCATGGTGTTGTATATAATTTTATTGTTTATTATTTTAAGTCTGATTATCTTACCATGTTAATAATATATTCTTCATGAAAAGATAATAAACAAGATGCATTAGGGAAGATGCAAGAATGCCAATACTACCTTTTCAAGAATTGACCTCTCATAATGAACTTATAAAAAAATCTAATAATTTTTTGAAAAGTGACACTATAAAAAACACAAGATTTAAAACACAAACCAAATTTAAATAGGTCAGGAGGGGGAGACAACAACACATAAAACAAAACAAATAAAAAAATGAAAACAAACAAAAAAACATGCAACATTAGCTATAAAAATATAAAATTATATACAAAATATATACACAATGGAATCTTAATATCTTCACTCTGGCATTTGATGGATTAATCATAAATTAATTTTTCAAGTACTATCTAATAATTATTAGTCACAGGTTTGTACCTATAAATCTCTTAGTCTAAATTCATTGTCTTGAAAGCTCATATATTTGGTAAGGACCAATCCACAAAAGACTAAATTTAGCATGTTGACCCTTTATCTCATGTGATTTATCCCATAACAAGACAAAATATAAAACATTAAATGGATTCACTTGTGCTTTATGATCAAACCATCTTTTCATAGTGCCTAAGATTTTCTAAAACTTTATAAATCTTCATCCCATCTATCCTCTAATTGGATCAGATCTAATAATCTGGACTGATTTCCTTGATCTACTTCCATATATTCTTATGTGAACTGATAAGTGTATTTTTTGAGTTTTATCAAGAAAATAGGCTACACTCCATATACAAGCAAGAAAGGGGAACTGTTAATGTCTTTTTATATCAACTCATAGGGTGTATTTGATAAAAACATGTTGATTTTATGGGTTTTGATCAATTATTTTCTCCACAAAATTTAGTAAATTGTTTTATTATTCTAAACTATTTACTTTGTGATAATAGTTTGTGGATAATTTCAATGTATTTATATTATGATATGCCCACTTAATCAATTTATTTGATTGTAAGGCTGGTCCATTATTACAAAAAGTGTCAATGGAGTCCCAAATCAAGTTATAATGTATTATTATAAGAATTTAATAACTTACTCAATTGTATTGTTCCTTATTACTTTAGTTTAAATCTACCTTGTACAATAGTGAATGGTGGTGAGAATGAAATTATTATCACCTAATGAGTTTGGATTTATGACCCTAATGAAGTCTAGACCCCACTGGTCAAAGGGGCATTCCTATATCACTCATTTTAATAGCATAGGATAATGAATTTATATATTAACAAATATATAACATGAATTACAAGTCCTCACATATGCATAAGCATCTTTGAATAATGTTGGTTAATAATATTTATCTCTAAAAATTATATGTGCAGTCACATTATCAAAATAATGACCACTTCCCAAATTACCATGAAATGAGTTCATCACCTCTTCTAATTATTCCTTAGATAAACATATCAAGTAAAAACCTTCATGATTCCAATGGTACATCACTCATATTTATATCATATAGTGTGCAACTTTCATCCTTAGTTCTCATTTGTTTACTATAAAATGGGATGGCAGATTTACATAAATCAAGTAATGGACAATTGAATCATGCCATAGAATAAATTTAACATCAAATTGATTAAATTATATAATATATATGTTGGGATAAACTTCTAAAATTAACTTGGACA
Organism: Torreya grandis; assembly: GCA_037957365.1. Lineage (NCBI taxonomy): Eukaryota > Viridiplantae > Streptophyta > Pinopsida > Cupressales > Taxaceae > Torreya > Torreya grandis. The sequence continues at coordinate 2,053,878 of JARHVA010003151.1, read as the reverse complement.
AACCTTGATGATGTACCAATTTTATATGTTTCACTTTAATGTCATATTTTTGAAGCTTAGCAACCTAGAATCCTCTTATTTCACCTATCTCATTCTATCCTAGCATTTAATTGACCATAGGAGATGGAACTATGGCATATAATTTCTTCCTTAATATGTAATGATAAAACTTTATGATTACTTTCACCAATGTGTAGGTCGATTTATCCAACATATGGTACTTTAGTTGAACTTATTTCAAATATGTATTTATAAAAGATATACGGTGCTATCCATGTTTAAATATTTGTGTCAACATATCTATAATTATATAATCAAAGGAAAAATAGTAAAGATATAAATATTTAGCATAACTATGGTAAACCAACACTAGAGCTTGCATAACAACATTCTTAATCTCTTAAAACACCTTTTTAGAAGAATAATCCAATTCTACCTTAGTTATTTGTTTTAGTATGGCATTCAAAGGTTTAGTTATCTCAAAAAAACTATAAATACATTTTCATAGACAATTTATTTTACCAAATAATGATTTAAGTTTTTTCTTACTATTTAGTAGTTAAATTTTGGAGCTAGAACTAGCTTACTCTAGATCAATTTCCATATCTTCTTTGGTGATAATGTGGCCTTAAATCTTACCTTATATTTCATAGAAGACAAATTTTTTGGGGTTGAGTGATTGTTAGACCTTATTTAGAATTCAAATACCTTCTATAGATGACTTAATTGATTTAATCTACATTTGAAGAATGTAATCATATCAGCCATGTATTCTACTATGAATTTACCAATTAGGCTTGTAAAATTAGAGTCCATATCTCATTTAAATATAGTACCAATATTAATTAAACCAAACGGCATTTTATTATAGTAATTGTCCCATTTGGCGGTGAATGTTTTTTTTGTCTCTATCTACTTTGTCTACTAAGATCTAATTATAAACTAAAAATATATCTAAAAAGGAAAACATCTCAAAACTGATAAATTTTTTAATGAATTTGTTAAATTAATGTAGGGCATAGTTGTGTTTATCCGATGCACGATTGAGATTTATAAAATCTACATTGATATATTTTTCTATTTTTTCCTCATAGGTACTGGGTTTTCCACCCAAGTTTAATGGTACACTAAGAAGATAATGCCAACTAATAACATCTTCTAAAATTCTTTTAAGATGAGCATTTTTAGGTCTAGATTGATTGGCCTTGGTGATAACTAAGTGGCCTCAGATCAAGTTTGAAAAGAATGCTATAGTTCATAATATGGTGGTCAAATAATTTAGGTCATTTTAGCTCCATGATATGATATGTTGATATTGTAAAAACATCTTCTTCAATGCTTTCATCTCTTCATTATTGCATTTAGGTCCAACTATCATGTTTTTAATCTTGTATATAATACCCATGTTGAGAATTCATATCTCTTGACTTAGTTGAGGCTCATTTTTGATTTAGTTACTATAATATCCAATTCAAACAATATCTCTAATGATAACATTAATTTTGGAATATGATTATGTTTTAGTTGAATCACTCTATTAGATTTATATTTTTGTTCCTCGACATCAAGTCTCTCATCTTTGTCAATTACCTATGAATCAAAAGTGTTGGAGTTAGATAATAAATCAATAATTTTATTATCATCATAAAAAAATTCAAAATGTTTAAATTATTAGGTATAAATGTATAATAAATTAATTCCATATAAAATTATTCATGTTAGTCTTATCTAATAGAATGAGGTTTGAGACAACTAATGAATCAACCATTACATTTTATACTCTATGTATGACTAAAATATCAAAATATTTAATTAAATCCCAAGCACAATGTTTGAACTTATTTAAATAGGAAAATTTTTATTAAAATTTATTATGTACCTATTTGATGAACAATTTAGAATCAATAAAGACTTTTAATTGATGGACATCAAACCTGATCATAAACTACATACCTAAGATTAAGGCTTCATACTCCATCATGTTGTTAGTACAAGTAAATCATAATCTAAAATTTAACATGTATCTTACCATTTGGATATATGATAATAATAATAATATCCACACAACCTTGTTTGGAGCATGCTCTATCTAAATACAATGACCACATACATGGATTTTCATCATGATCAAAATTTTTATTCTCGATTAGTTTGGTTGTAAAAGTATATAAACCTATATCTATACAAGTGAAGTTAACTTTTTCATTAATTATAATGTACTCTAATGTCATCAGTTTAATTTTTGTATCTTTATCAATTTTGACTTGATTCTCTCCTCTCTATGATAGCTACATCATAAAAATCTATTTCCATACAGCCACTGAGTGATCTGGACCAATATTTTCTTAGTAGCATGACATATGCTTTAAGTATCTCAACTACGTATATGTATATAAACTAATGCACTCTTTTATTATATTTTCATTGCATATAAATATTAAATAACTCAGTAAAAACCTTCACTTTGTACTTGTATAACTAAACTACCACTTTATCTGATTTCATGGTAACCTATCCTAGTTTCTTGCAAACACCTACATGCTTAACATTAGCCAATGAACTATAATCTATAAGATAATCATGAAGGTTGTTATAAAAAATTTTATTATAAGAAATAATGGTGTGACTTTATCCATAGTATTATTTATTATGACATTGGTATTAGTAGGGTTCCTTTATTTGGGTTGACTACTCTTGTTAGTGAGAGACTTAAGAAATAAATCCTTTTGTTCAATTATTTGTGATAATTCATTAAGTTTTATGTTTTATTTTTTATTTTTCATGTCTTCCATGATGTTATAACTTATTTTGATAGTGGAGGGTTGAGTATCACCTTATTTTGGTGGAGGTGGATCATTTCTAACTTTAGGATTAGGAGGTGTAGTAACATTATCTGGTGGGGTAGAAGTAATTAGAGTTTGATGTGCTCTATTCCTAGGATTATATTTTCCTATTTGGTGTTATTGTAAGGCTTGAATTTCATTTTATTTATATTTAGGTTAATTATATTATAAATTAAGAAAATCTAAAATTTCTACATGGATGTATTAGGATACTTTGATGAACTAGAAGCATTTGAATTAATTGAAGTATTTTGATCATTTAGGACAACTTAGTATTCATCAATTTCCTTATACATAATGTCAAAGGATAGAAAAAAAACAACATATTCAAGTTTTTGATATTGGGATATATTATGGACATGACACCAATTAGGCAAATCAATATCCATAATATTGTTTTCAAATAATTTGTTAGATGAGGACTCAACTTATTTACCAATTTTATTAAAGGGTATGTAATTGCATTGATAATGGAAATTTAGGGGGAAATTTACTCTACTTAAGTTACCTGCTTATTTTTTTAAGTTTAATTAAGTTGATAATGGAAATTTAGGGGGAAATTTACTCTACTTAATTTACCTACTTATTTTTTTAATTTTAAAAATTTATTTCTCAATCTTTGGACCATTCTTTTGATTAAATTTAACTTAGGTTTGGCTAAATCTTGAGGGGAATATTAAATATTTTTGGTTGCAACTGGAACTAAAGCTCAATTGTAAGACTAAGGCATTACTCCACTAAAAATAGATTTAGACATCCTAATTTTTAATTAGAAGTATAAGATTATGAAAAATAATTCATAATTGGGAGATGTTATGGTAATGTCACATTCTAATTTATAGGTAGGATTAAGTTTAATGCTAGTAGGTTTGGGAGAATATTAGGAATGGGGGCTAATATGTGAACCTTATGGATTGAGTTTCCTATCTAAATTTATTACTTATACATATGCAAGGGGAAAGTATATAACAATTATATCTCTCCTTAAGAATGTGGTAGTCCACAAATCAAAGGTATTTTTAAAAATTTATAAATATAGTTGGGAATTTGGCTTATAAAAGTATGTTACCCCACTATTCATCTTTTGAAAACATGTATTTAAATTACATATGGGCTCATTGGATTCCATTATCATGTAAACAAATTAATGGTATAAGATGCTTGGATTTAAAAATTGACCAAATTGGGATAAAACTATGTTATTTAATTGATTACAACCCATGATTGAAATTTCTATGAGGTTAAGTAACTAATCATAAGCTTGATTTAGCAAAGTGAGGGGAATATCATACAAGCTAAATATTCATGTTCCATATTGAGCAAATTGAGGTATGCTTTATAGGATGTAATGTGTTATTATATAGTCCCTCCATTTTTTAGAGTAAAAATTGGAATATAATGCTTAGGTTTTCTAGGTAAATCATGAACATCACCCAAAAAAACTATAGCTAATCCAACTAGCCAAATTGCAGCCATTTGGATTAGTTAATTGGTGAAGATTGTGGGGATGATGTAGTTGGGAAACTAATCTTATAAATATACCTTGATTATATCTAAGATGTTTATGAACTTGGAGAGTATAAATATTAAATATTCTATGATCTAACCTGACTCTAGATCATGTGATTCTTGAGTGAGACTCTAGAATGAAAAACACTAATCTATGTTAGTATGGGTTTTAGACACATAACAAATGAAAATCATATAGATGAATTGATAGTCTATAATCAATGATAAGCTCAAATTATCTATATTTTCAAGATCAAAAAAAATTACAATATGGGAAATATGGTGTAGGGCCCTCCTTCTAGTGTCAATTTATGCTAGGATAAAATTATGACTCGTTTAAACACAATTAGGGATTAATTGATTTATGTAATCAAAAGCATTCAAAATATTATGGGATAAAGAATCCCCTTGTTTTTAAGATCTTATAGTGATCAAAGGTCAAAGAAACTGCATAAAATATAGCATGGGAAAGCTATAATTATTTCAACTAAAGGTTCTAATGATTTATTTAGGATCATTTAGATTCTCACTATTGGTTTCCTCTACTCAGACTATTTAAAATGTAATTGGTAGATCATTTCTCATTAAAAAAATATAAAAGGGAGATAGTAGGGTAAAAAAGAGATTAATCTCTTAACTGAGACATGTCTTGAAATATTCATAATTGGACTAGTGTGGGATACAATCAAATCATTGGGCATAAAGTATAAGTACTACATAAACTAGAACACCATAATGAACAAGACTCAAATGAAATCCATTACACAATCCTATAGATATTTTCATACTAACAACATCAAAAAACTTCTTTGCATAGATTACTTCTCAAATCAATATCTTTGGCAAAGCATCAACAAAAAACAAAGAGGAAGAGTAGGTGAAATCCTAGCTCAATCCTAATAGAGTTTTGGTACTCAAATTTGTTGACCATTACAATGGCAAGTGATGATGTTGATATATAATATGTTAGTCCATCAAAGATATGATGCATAACCATAAATTAAATACTCTTGATACAAATATTAAATGAGATAACTAATTAGATCTTAGTTTTTATGATAACACATCAAGAAATGATAATGATCTAGTCATGGTATAATTTTAGATACAACTTCCATGATAGAAGTGGATTCAATGTTCTACAAACTCCAAGCTCCAATGATCAAAACACACTCTCTGATATTCAGTTTCATTGACTAACTAATTTTTGATCCAAAAAATAAGAGACAGTATATTTTAGACCAATCCTAATGATAAATCTATTAGTTCATGTATTTATTTATCCATTTCCAATTTCTTATGTTTATTTTCAAGTTAGCACAACTTATTTTAAATGAAATCATTTCCTTATTAAATGTTGATTCCTAAGAAATATTGGAATAATGGGTTGTTCTAATTGATAAATAGGCACATCTTTATATCTTGATGAACCTATTGATATTCCTATCCTTTGGATTAACTCTACCTTAGAGTTATGAATAATCTTGTTAATTTCAGCCTCTACCTTTACCTAGAACTTTTCCAATGATCCATCCATTACCATATCCATGCTTATTTTATCTTATGATCAGTTCACTATATATTTAATTTAAGTTATTTTCAATTGAAGCTATGTTCTGGATGATCCAAAATACTTGGGTCTATGTCTTCTAGTCTCCCAATCTTCCCTATGTGTAATCTTTTCCTACAATTGAAAAAACATTGTCACTTGCCCATCATTTATTATTCACCTTAGATTTAAAATTTAGGTTCATTATATGCTAAGTGGTATGCTTACATGTTTTATTCATTACCACTTGTCATATTTTTAGCTCTATATTGGTTCTTCTTCACTAAGATTCATGGATTCATTCATTGGGTTTCTTTTTTCCACCTGGTAATTTGTTAGCATTCTTGGGTTATAGTCTATGGTTTACCTCTATAATCATCATAACCACTTATATTTTACTTGGAATTTAATTTTCTCTATGATTTTCCTTGCCACATGATACTAGGTTCAATATTTTCATTTCTCTACAATTTTAGGATCCCCATTCTAGTGCCAAGTGGTGTAATCCTAGGCCCTTAGGGGAATGAAGATTTGTCACTATATATCCACTTCCAAACAATAAAGCTTATGAATAATTCCAAATGTCATAATAATGGGGCCTCAAGGTCATAGATATTTTCATATCCATCTAACCTTCTATTGGGATGTGTTGAGGTCAACACACCCCCATTTTTGAAAATTAAGACCCTTAGGATATTTTGAAGCTTAACCCTAAAAGCATGGCTGTTTTTTAACATTATTAGAATTTTTAGATCATCCACATTGATAATATTGGATTACTAAGTTATTTTTTACTTTAATCTTGCCTAACATTATTAATGATTTATCCTCATGTCTTTTAGTTACAGGTTTCACAAATCCCTTGTTGATGGTTCATGTTCTAAAACCCTAGCATAAACCTTTAGTTCAAATTCAAATTTGGTAGGAACATTTTAAATATGTTTTGGACTTAATCCTAAATTTAATGTTAAGGCTTGGTCATGTTTTTTAACATGAAAAAATCTTATTTTAAAATTATGCTTGGTCCACTTTATTTTCTCTTTTATTCCATTTTATTTCTAACCATGATCTAATTTTATGATAGCATGGTCCATTTTTTTTCTAACATGGTCCCTTTCTTACCTAATTTCTCTAAGTATATATGTTAAGGCCCCATTAATATTTATTAATATGAATGAAAACTTAGTCTAAATGCCTTAACCTAAGTTCCTTTCCTCTTGGGTCCTAACTTAAATATTGAGCTCTTTGCAGGATCCAATGATCTGCACTTCATCAAGGCCTTTTAATTAGATGATGCAAAGAAATCCCAATAGAATATATCACTTAGTCCTATGACTAATAAAATTCAAGCACCCATATTGTGATCAATGGTTCTCACTTTATCATGGACCAAAGATCAGATGGAGTGAAGACATCATTGGAAATTTAAAGCCCTAGGAGGCTCATGGAGTTGCCATGTGGCACTCCTACATGCGAAGATTAAAAGTAAAGGGTACCACATGTTAGAAGGGACCAATCATGAGCAATAATTTGGATCATGATCAAACGGTTCTCACTTCATCATGATTTTCAATCAGATAGAGTGAGTTGAGTTCAAGACCTTAGGAAGCCCCATAGAAGTGCCAAGTGGCACTCTCACATTGGAACACATGAATTTGATGAGCTTAAATTTGACATTCATGAGACCAGCATTGGAAACTCATGAGGATGTATTTGACATCTATAATACCATCAACTTTAAGCCCATCAAAATTAAAATAACTTCATGAGCCTAAATTTAATGTCTGTGAGATCATTGAATTGAAGCCAATGAATTATTTTCCTCAAGACTAAGATATACTCCAACATTTAATTAGAAAGATCATTAATTACATTTTTAGACTAATGGAACCTATTATAGGATGTTTAAACACTTGAAATATTTAAACTTCAAATAATGAAATGGTCTCATAGTCTAAATATATGAAAAAATGAATTTATTATATGTTTATAGATTAAAGTTCCCATTGCATTTGTCTGAATGTTGTGAACCCTAGGCTAGAGACTCATACTAAATCTTATTTTTTTAAAAGGGTCCTTGTGACATAGAAATTAGTCAAAATTTTTTTAAACCAAATATTTCATTGTGTTTATTTATACAATAAATCCCTATGTCAGAATCTAGCATTCTTGGTCCTTATATCACTTTGACCACTTGAGCTTATTCTAAGATCTTAACATAAATATTTTATCCCAAAGTATGTGTTATGTTTATTAAACACAATGTAAACTTTGGCTTAAAATATTTGGCCATGGACCCCTTTTTTGTAAATCCTAAAAAATTAAGCATAAACACTTTAGCCTAAATTTTATTTCGCATTTATTAAACATAAAATAAACCTTAGCCTAAGATATTTAAACCTAAGTCCCTACCTTAATATGTGTTGATTAAATCTCATGCATCTTTTTAGATCATATGGCTCGCACTTCATCATGGAAGGATGATCCAATAATGTGAAGGCATCATTGACTTTTAAATAGAGCTCTGAGAGCTTGTGGGTTTGACATGTGCTAGATAAATGGTGAATATGTGAATAAAAAAGATACTAGAGCCTAGAAATCCCATAGAGGTGATATGTGGTACAACCACAGGGCTCAGTACAAAAAAAATCAATAATAAGTGAGGGCCCAGATCATAACCAATAGCCCGTATTAATCTAGGGATATTGGTGCAATGACATGAATAAAAAAGGCATTTTTAAAATTCCAATGGCTAGTTATTAGAAACATTTATGAAAAATGCCACAAAAATTTCCATATTGATACCAAATAAGTGTCACACAAGAAAAAAATGAGAATAAAAGAGATCTTGTGTGCCTAATAATGCAAAATATAAAGGAAAAGTTTCAAATCAAATATAAAGCATGTCTGAGTCAAAATCCAAATGAGATACCACCATTAAATCTTTGAATCCCTAAACTTACATAAAAAGACCCTGAGTATCTTAAATTCATAAAAATGAATTTAGAAGAGATTCAATTATGTTTTGAACATGAAAAAGATAACCATAGATCATTTGCAATCTAGTTGTGAAAAAATTTCAAACATAAGAAGCCATGGTAAATCATAGACATCAATTGAGAGATGATATAGATTTATACCTATCTACAGATAGTGAAGGAAGGGTTTTCAAAGATACAAAACTAGACACTACAACCCTGAACAATGGCAACAAGAATTGGTTTGAGCTATTCTACACCATAGAGGAGATGAAAGCCATTACCAAGGAGGAGAAAAGTATTGCCATATTTAAAAAGAGGTATTAAAACCTAGTTGTATTCCAAGTGATTACTCTCCATCATGTTGCTGGTAAACCAGAGGTAATCCATTACATTGATATCTTAGCTCCCATTTTTTTAGATTGTAGAATTAATAATGACTGGATCATCCATGAAGGAAGCTCTAGGATATAGGTGTATATTTCCCCATTGACCTTTGAGAGATACTATAATCTCCCAAAACCCCATGTGATCCTATCCACAATCAAGGAGTGGACTAGTAAGAATGACCTAGATACCATCCTTAGGCCATGGTTTCTCCAAAAGAACCATGTATGCTAGGAATTTGAGGGAAGAATCCCAATTATCTAGTTTAGCAAATGAATTAGGGTAATCATGACCCTATTAAATAGAATATTTAGATCCCTTGAAACCAAAACTGTCAATAAACGTTGGGCATCTTATGTCTAATTTATGGTAGAGAAACAACTCATTCCTTTGATTAGGGATATGATTTGTATCCACCTAAGAAAAAAATTTACTACAATCAATAGGAAGACAAGAAAATAGTTCTTCATGATGTATTATTTTCTAGATGTCTTGCTAGCTTCCACCAAGGTCCCCAACATCAAAAATTGGTCTCCTAAGGGTAGAACCACCATCTCCAACCACTACTCAAAGCTAAATATATTCAAATATAGGCATCACATGTAGTTCATTTATGATTGTGTCTATCCTAATTTGGTAGAATCCATCATAGGGATCCCTATGACTAGGGTAATACCTCTAATTAATAAATATGTGGAGCTAATGGGAGATATATGGCTTTACCTAGATTGCACTATAATCAAAATTGAGGTAATTCTAACCCAACCCTATAGGTTACCCATCTATGTTTCCAATAAGCTAGCAAAGCAAGAAATTACATCTCAAATCCTTCATGGTTTTGATGGAGTATGAAAGGATAAAATGAAGGGCCTCCTCCATCCCTTTCCTTTGATAATTAGAAGAATAATTTTACAATATTATAAATAGGTAGACACCATGGCCAGGGATAGGGATTCCTTTGTATTTTAGTTGGATGACCTCAGGTATTGGGATCTAAATAATGTAGTGGGAAACCATTTAGAGAGAAAAAAATACCCAAGATAATATATGAGCATCAACTTGGTCCTTATGATACCCTCCACATTAAGGCTAATAATTTTGAAGAAGTATTTTCTAGATTCAAGAAAAGTAAACTCAAACTTGTGTATAAGTTGACTAGTGATGAAAAACCACTAGGCGACATATGGTAAATGCATCCTCTTTGGTATCATTTTCTACTTAGACCTTCTAATCCACCTCAAGAACAATACTAGATGGAGTTGCCACAATCCCAGGGACAAATTGTATAAGGCATTGGTAAGGAGAAGTTGGAGGAAAGACCTAGTGAGGGACCTTCATCCTCAACTCTCCCTCCAAGACCAGCATCCCCTAATGAACACTTAGCCATGATTTCATTAGAGACAAATGAAATATTGGAGTATGTCCTCAAGGTCCTCACTAAAACATATAGATCTAAAAGAGAAGAATAGTAGGCTAAAAAACCATAGGGTCAAGCAAAAGGAGCTAAGTAGGAAGATAAAGGAAAGGAAGTTTTCTTAGATATGGTCCTAATGGTACAACCAAGGAAGATGAAATCATAATTGGAAATTTTCTATATTTGAAAAAATAGGTCAAAGTGGACTCTCACTCATCCCATAAGTGAGATCAACTTGTTTAGTGAGGAGTACCCCATTCATAGATCAATCATCCCTAATTGGTTCATTTATGGAAGATGTAAAAAATCTCTTCCTTGTCCCATTCATGGGCTCTAACACAATCTATAAATGTGGATGTACATGAAGACATCAAGCCATGGATAAGGGCCTTGATGAAAGAAAAAGAAGAGATATGAATAATAACCACTATAGGGCTAGAGATTAAAAAAATGGATGCTCTAGGAGCATCAATCAACACAAGAGTAGAGGTCCTAGAACCTCTAAAATACACAAAATCATCTACTACTATGTAGTTAAATATATAGATAGATAGATAAGAGAGAGTCACAACTAGATAAGCCATGGTGGGAACTGAATAGTTCACATTCTATAAGGTTGAACCCTTTACAGGTTTAACTCTAGCTGGAGGGAAATTACCTGGTGAACTTCCCATACATGAAGAAGATATTGAAAGCCTATCTGAGGCTCACTTATCTCAAGTCAGAGCTGGCATTAGAAGAATGAAATAGAGGATTCATCATTTGGAAAAGGAAAATGATAACTTAGAGACCCAAGATATATTATCAGTGCCTGAAGCTATAATAAATATGTTTGAAGAATCCTTTTTTGATATGTTTGATTCCTTAAAATCAATAAATCTAAGGCAAGATGCATTGAGCCAACAAAGTGAGGTGACCAAAGGACTAATAGTAGAATGGTAAGATGCAAAAACCATGATAAGGGATCTCATCAATATTTTGATAAGGAATAGGATTCATAAATTGAAAATTATTAACCTAGCCCACCTAAATGCTATATTAGGGATAGTGGTGGATAAGATCCAAAGTTTAATTGATTTTTCAATAGGCTTGGACAAACTCCTTAGGGATGATGAAGAGTTGATTGCCTAGATTAAGTAACTACTTAGCACCATGTTGACTAATCTTGTCAAAACTATAGTCTTGGGAATCATTGATGATGTAGAATATAAGCATAGAATAACCTTGGTGATGTAGGAGGTAAAGGGAAAAATATAGGGTCTATCAAGTAGTGATAATAATAAGATTTTGGGCATGATATTCACTAATGAAGAAAATATTATAGAAACCAAGATTATTAAACAGGAAATGGCAAGGGATGATAGAGATTTCTAGGACTTAGCTAACCCAGAAGATGTATGCCTCCTAAAGCTAGCTATAGATCTAGAGCTTATCAAAGAATAACATCAAAGGGATATAAAGCTTCTGTAAGAGGAAAAATGAGACCCCTAGGTAATGCTCCCACTGATTAATTAATATTATTTTTTATAGAAAAATTGTAATATTTGAAATAGGAATATTATTTGCAAAGGCATATGTTAGTATCGTAGCATATTTGCCTCTAGGTTAGTCTAGTTTTGAAAAGAAAATGTATTCTATAACTTTCTAAAAAAATACAATTGTCTTTATCTTTTGTGCATTTTTATCTTGTAACTAACTGTTATACTACCTGATCTTTCTATAAAAGGTAGTATTACCATCTTGTAATGAGAGATATTTTTTTATCAAAAATTATATACTTAGATAAATTAATATAGTCAAGGAATTCTACAAAGATTGTCCAAATTTGATGTGTCAATTATTAATATAGCTTTCTCTCAATTGTTGGTTCTAAAACTTGATTGAATAGTTTCTATAAATTCTAAATTTTCATTTGTGATAAAGGGATACTAATTTGTGCTTATGCTAAATTGGTTGAATGATCTTGAATTTTATCTATTTTATTTGTTCTATATTTAGATGTGCTTATGATATTTGAGTTTGTTAACCAATCTTTAAAACAAAATCTAGTTCTTACTTGTATGAGTTCATATTATCTTAGAAATTTTCTTGGTATGTGGTGAAACCTGAGCTTATACTATTTTGCATCAAATATTGGTTAAATGTAGGTTCAATTATAATTGAAACTTTGTCATGATATTTGAGTTAATGATCAACAATCATGCATTCTCTTTTTGCATTACCCTTCCCTTTTGTTTCTTTTTTAACCAAATCACTGTAGCTTACATTTCATTATAAATATCAAATTAGATTAATCTATATTTTAAGTTTTGATCATAATTTACTAGTCTTAAAATGGATACTTCATAATTTACAAGGATTGGACCATGATGGCTCCCAACCATCAATTATTATAATTTTTTTGGAACATTCATACATTACTCTACCACTATTTCACCATAGGTATCTAATTTGCCAAAAACTACTACTCATGCTTTGAATTCCTAAAATTCTAAAATGAGAAGTGTTCTTGAACACTAAAAACCCCTGTGATACATTTAGAGGCATCAACAGGATGGGTCACCAAGATCATGCCATGTGACACAATCTTGGGACTCAAGGGATTTAAAAATAATTAGTCATTTTCTAAAAAGTATTTAACTATATATTTCTCTAGGTTAGTTGGATTTTGACATGTGGATGGATCTCACTATTTTGATTACCCAAAAAATATTGTACAAGGAACTCTACTAACATCACATCTGAGGTTAGTGTGATTTTGACATGTAGTTAAGATCAATGGATTGAAAAACTTTGAAAGATATCTATAAACAAACCAATGAAAATACTACTTTGAGAAATAATTAATAGGTTAGTTGATGAAATTCAGATAAATATCTTAGCAAACATGAAAATTTGTAGAATCATAAGCCCAAAAACATAAATAAAGCATGATTTAAAACATGAATTAATGAAATAAACATTAGTTTGAGTAAGATAAATCATTTTAACAATTAAATAAACATTTAAAATTGATAATATGATCCTTTGAATCAGAACTTGAACCAACTATGGGTGAATAAAGATCATAATACAATTGAAAATATTAACTATGAAACATAAGAACAATGTTTTTGATACGAGATCACTTGCATAAATAAAAAATAACATGGACAAGTTTATACTTCAAAAGGTAGATGCTTCTAGGCTAGATCAATTGATTATACAAGAATGTACACTTGACTTGACTCTAAAATTATAAGAAGTATATATATTGATGTCGAATGGTTACCTAAATCACTTTAAAAACTTCAAAGGTCAATTTTTGTTGTTTTAAGGTCATGACAAGGATTGTCTAACCATTGTGAATGAGTGATCAAGTGAAGTTAGGTCAACAATATCAAGTGGTACTCATTATACAAAGTCATATAAGTATGCAAGAACATAAAAATAAAAAACTATGCTAGAGAAAGAGGGTCTCCATGTGAGATATCAATTAATGGGGTATGTTCGACCCAATATAGGGATGACTTCACCCATATATTTGGTCAAGCCTATAGTTTTCGTCACTATCATGCAGTTGACTATATAGGGGTAGATTTTGGTAATTATAAATCTAATTATGGTGAAATTTTTTTGGGGAGACTAGTAGCGTTTTTGGATCAAAAATAAAAACTAGAACCAAAATTTCAAAATAAGCTCTCTTCTTCAGATCCATTATTTGTGTCATTATTGAAAGAATAAAAGAATCAATTTAACTAGAAAATGGTTTATTTGGAATGGTAGGTGAAATTTTTTTAGCTAGAGTATTTAAAATATTAATGGAAGAAGAAAAATAATAAACTAATTTATTAATACTTTGTATTTATTCTTTAGTGATGATATGTTGGCCTAGTTATCTAGCTATATTTTATTGTTGTAAGCTTCCCAACCTCATTACTTTAGCCTTTTCTAGATGTGCCTCCTCTTCTATTTCATATGGGGATCTTTCCTTACTTAACCTTTAATCAAGTACCTTCATCATTTTTGTATTCCCTTCTTCCTCATCCATATGATAATCCACCAGTGATATCAAATGTTCATGCTCTTGTTCCTCTAATTTATAATCAAGGGATATTCCTAGAGCAACAAGACCTAATTATGGTCTTTCATATAGTTTTTTGACTTTGAAGGATGTAGGGAGGACTCTATATTTCCTTTGGTAGGTGACTATGTGTGGAATAGGAGGTTAGGGATAAGGTGAAACTAGTAAAGGAACCATAGTATTATGGACTATAACTATAGGTGATAGGGAAGGAATAGGGAGTGGAATAATAGTGGTGGAAGGAAGAATGGATAGATAGAGGAATAATATAAAAGGGATTATTTGAGGAGATATCCCCTCACTAGTTGTGATGGATGTAGATGGAAATTTTTGAGGTGCTTGAAGTGATGGAGGAGTGAACGTATAAATATGAGAAAGAAACTTTCATAAAATATAGGAAACTTAATTGTGTAGTTATTATAAGTAGAGGGAGAAGTGTTGAAGAGGATGTGTTTATTTTTTTGACCTGAGGAGGTGTAATCCTCTCAATGGTAATGGTTATGCCCATGATAGTAATATCTAAATGGGTGGAGGGATTATGGGGAATAGGAATACCTCTAATATTATCCTTTCTAATCCATAGGTTTTCTTCCCTTTAACCACTTGAATATCCCTCTTGTATATTGGTCTCTCCTTATTTAAGAGAAGGAAACTAGTACTATTAATATGTTGGATGCCACTGATGAATGCAGGCTTGTTTTTCCTACCTTACCATTTAATTTTCCTATTCTTTGATAATATTTGGGTTATATTGAATGGCATGGGTAACACTAATTAACATCTATTTGTCCTCATGTGGGTCCAAAATTAAAAATCATTTGATGCATTCATAAAGATAACATCATGTTCATACTCTTTATGACTATATCTACTAGTCACCCCATTTTTATCCTTGAGGAGTTGAAGATAATTTCTTATCCTTCAATTGGGACACCTTTAAATTTTAATGGGATCTTATCTTCCCCACTTGATTGAAATGTGCCCTTACCAAAAACTAAAGTTATTCAATGCTTAGAGGAGTCTTATTGTAATAAGATTGATGTTTAAGGCCCAACTCATCATATACATTATTTTATAGTTTATGAGAAATCTCTTGTTCATCTACTCTATCTAGGATGTCTAGGTAAATATGGAGGGGGTGCCCTTATTCCCTCTATTCTAATTATGGTATAGTTTGGATAGTACTAGTAATCCCCCATTTTGTCTATGATTCTAAAATTATAAAATATTATGGGAATTTGATTGCCATGAATGGTTTGGTATACTTGTGGATAAATTTCCTAAATAAATCTTGTAATTTCATTCTTGAAGATATAGACAAACATGAAAAAATAATCCTCGCGAATTCTATTATCCACATATTCTACAAATTATTAACACAGTTATCCATGGGCTCTGTGGACCTTCCTGATGACTACGTCCAATAAATATGACATCATATAAATATTTATCTTAGCTAACATTTATTCATGTTTGAACATATATGACTTTAACCTGACACTGATGATCTCTCCTAAGGCAATAATTTTGTCAGAAGTTTGGAGAATGCTCTAGTAGTGGAACCCATTCTACCTACATGTAAGTAATGCTAGCAAAACCATATAATTTATTTACAAGATACATATATATTCTAATAATAGGATTGAATTTAATGATTTTTTGGAAGAAATACCTCACTTGGGATTTAACCTATGGCCCTTCACCCACCATTATTTCAATTTTCCCTCTATAATGTTGTGCTTGAGCCATACAATAGATGAGACTTGGTTATATGTAATATTAGGTCCTATAAGCTAATATATCTCTTAAATTCCCTTATATAAACATATGTGATTGTATTTTTTATTCATTTGAGATGCAGACAGTCCCCAAAGTAACATTAAAGAATAAATAATGAAGAAAATTGATATACATATTACCTCTAGTTTTGTAACTGCTTGATGGAGCCCTATGGTTTTGATTGGCAACAAGTCATTAATTTACTACTTATCCTCCTAGGATAGATGATATTATGAAGAGTATGGTTTTATTGACCCCACTACATTCTAGATGGTCAAATGGTATGGAAGCTTGAAATCAAGGCCACTTTTATTGAATATAGTGTCTATGTATTTGATGTTTCCCATAATGGAATATGTAGAGGGAACCCAGATGTGTGGTGGTTTTGGATATGCCATTTAAATAATATAGGAATATGTATTTATTTTAAAAACTATCTATATACTCTTACAAGTTCATTGAAAAAATCTAGCGATTTTAGTTACTTGAGATATCAAGATTGCAATGTTCAATTAATGGTAAAGTAACTTTTACTGACTTACATTTCACATATACTGCCAAAGCTTTCTCCTTTAATGCATAATTTGTGTGATATGAATGTAAATAAAGGAATTTTATTTTTTTTCCCTCTTAGATTTAAATTTTCCAATTAGCTTTGGTAGGTTTTTGTTTGCCAAATGGCAACATTTTGTTAATTCATGTGTGTCTAGTCACCCTTTAAGACAAGTGTCAATCTCTTGCTTATCGACTTTTTTAAGATATTAAACTCATTTATACATACTATGACCATGTATATTTTTAATTATGACATTTATTTCTTAAACACCCAAGGTATTCAAAAATATGATCTTGCTTTATATTCTCCAGGGTTACGAGTTAATGAAATTGAGCCATGTGGAGTGCTCTCAAGGATACAGGAACTAAGAGACTCATGGCCACAACTATTTGAACTTTTAATTATGCATTACTTTAAGAAGGATCTAGATACCAGGATGTTAATGCATGATATGATCTTTGAACTATGATTTTTCCCCCTAAAAGCTCTACGTTAATGTAATTGTGTTGATTGTCAAATTATCAAAGATCATAACCTTAGGGTATGTAAAATGTGAGGCCATAGGGACATTAGGCTTTGATTTGACCCTATAGGGTATGGTTTCACAATATTTAACCATGTGGCATGATATTAGGGCCTTGGAACTCAAATGACTTATAATTTTTGAAAGTAAACTTTCTCTTTATTAACAGGGTCTTTCCATGTAGATGGCTTGTGGTAATTTTATTATTGATAATGTAATTTTTTTTTGTTAAACTATGGCATGTTCCAAGTAACATGATAGTTCTATATGTCCCATAAATTTGGAATGCTTAGGACCTTTTATGAAGGCCAAAGGGTTTTGAGTAATGTGATAATACAACTTGTCTTGATCTTGGAGCTCAATGAGTATGTGGAATCATAATGATATGTGGGACCTAGGCATATATTATTTATAAGTCTTTTCAAATAGTCCTACAAACATAAAAAAATCAAATAAACACTAGGACATGATATATTAGCTTCGATACTCCGAAAACTATAAAGTCAATTTACAAGAAAATTTCTGAAAGTCCATAGTTTAAAATGAATCACAGTTACTGTGTAAACTTTGATTTTCATAATTCAAAATTTTGTAAATTTATACATTTAAGGACACTATTAATATTTTTCATATCAAAATTAATATCATGGATATCTAAAGCTTATAAAACCTTTAAAAAGGATATTCAAACAATAGTGGGTCCTTATTTGAATTAAAAAAATAGGGTGTGTGTGTTAAGGTAAAACAAATACTTGGGTACTAATATATATAACATCCATGCATCTATATATATGTATATACATATATTTATATATGCATGGGTGTTATATATATAACACCCACACACACACACACACACATGGATGTTATATATAACACCCATTTGTCTATATATATATATATATATGTATGTATGTATGTATATGTATATATATATATATATATATATGTACATATGTATATGTATATGTATATATACATACATATATATATATATGGGTGTATGGGTGATATTATATATAACACTTATGCTTCTATATATATAGACATATGTAGACAAATGGGTATTATATATATCACCCATGCATCTATATTTATATAGATGCATGGGTGATATATATAATACCCATTCGTCTACATTCGTGTATATATATATATATATATATATATATATATATATATATATATATATATATATATATATATGCATCAGTGATATTATATATAACACCCATGATTTCATATAGCATCACTCATGTGTTTATGTGTGTGTGCAT
>JARHVA010003151.1:1995000-2030000 GCA_037957365.1 Torreya grandis | reverse complement strand
CAAAATACATAATACAAATATAAGTGGGCCCATAAATGGTGCCCAAATATAACTAGGTGGCTTAAACTACCACATTAAAATAAAATATTACTAATTCAAAATTATAAAGCATAATTGAATATTCTTTATGGGCTGAAAGGGGGTTGTTGGCTAGCTTGTTTTAATTATTTTTGTTGTCTTTTCTTGTTCTTAGCTTCTTCTTTAGTCCAGACACCTGCACATGCCTCATAGTCTTCATCTATCTAACAAAATTCTAGGATCATGGGCCTAAATAAGTTTGGTATTTCTTGGATTATCCTTCCATGCTCTATGAGTATTAGCCTTAGTGCTTGATCAATTACATCTACCTTCTCCAAAATTTGATTGGAAAACACCACAATGTTTATTACTTCTATAGTAGTATTTACACTAGCCACATCTTACTATAATTGAGAAATAAAAACTTTCATTTATTCTTTAAACTCTTACTCATCCATGATGGTGTCATCAGGCTTGGTCACCCTAGTGATCATGGCATCCTTTAACAACAAGGGAATCTTTTATTCAACTTTTTCAAAGGATGTATTTACATCCTTGAGCTGATCCAACCATGTCTTCAAAATCCTCCTCCTATTCATGAGGATGGAATGTGTAGGAATAATGTTTTCAAGAGGTAGAACCTTGAGGTCTGGAAACTTATTGCTTCTTGCCACTCTAGCCAAGTTTTCCAAATTGGTATTTTAATGACCACTTTGGCTTATTTGATCCCATATTCTAGCCTCTTTTTCATCACTTTATACAAGCCAAAGACATTAGTGATAACCTTAATTATTTAAATTAAAGTGCCCTCTAGTATAATGGGTAGTTTTTTCTCTTTTAGCATTTTCAATTCCTATTGCATCCCCTTCATCAAGGATATAGGTTCCTCTACATACTCTTGTACCTCTCTAGGGATAGCCTTCCTTTTTATCATCAAGGTGAAGAGGGGATATTCACTTTCATGAATCACTATAGAACTTGATTTTGGATGTTTCACTTATCTTCTAACCACCCTTTTGATGGTGCTAGTGTCAGCATTGAACCTCATGCCACTTTGGGTTGTAGCTTGGCTTGCCTAAGGCTTCTCTTACATTATTTCCTACATCATGTCCCTTAACCAATTTAGGGCCTTCTTAATTGGTGTATTTATGAGAATTTGTTATAATGGGAATTCTTGGGTAGAAGAGGGGACCAAAGCTATTACAAGGATGAATAAATTGGTTGGGTCTAATTGACCAAGTGGGTCAAATAAAGATTTAGTAAGTTCTATGTTATGAATTAATGAAGGTAACATTGAAGGCCAAATAATTTGAAATTTATGGTGAGGTTGAGTGGCTTGTGAAAGGGGCATATCTTTGAGATGGCCCATAATGGCTTGGTGGATGTAGGGGAGCCAAGGGCAAGTGATGACTACAGGTGACTACTTGGGAAGGAGTATAAATCATAACCTAGATAACACTAGTGCTCTGGGATATTGAAAGAAGTGGAATGTTGATAGTGGAATGGGAGATGAAGTGGGGAATGGTACCTCAAAAGGAAGCAGTGGTATGGGATGTGAACATGGGAGTTGGGGTAGTAGCATAAGTAGGGGAAGTTGTAAATGTGTTAACAAATGGGAAAGAAGGTAATGGTGTAGTACTTATAGTGGGTGTTTAAGAAGCTAATGCAGGAAGTGTTGCTCCTCTTATGGTTACCCTAGAAGATTTATTCCTTTTGTAAACATTTTCAACTATTATCCTTTTTAGTGCCTATAGTGTTTCCATTTAAAACTCATTTCCTTACTAATTTTCTTCAATATTTATAACATTGGGATCTAGTTGATCCAAGCTTTATGTGGTAGCTTCCTTAGTAGATACAGGAACAATTGTAGGACCTTCAGAAGCACTTGGTTGGATTCTTGATTATCCTTTCTTAGGGATCTAAGGTAAGCTTTATCCACTTAGAGTGGCTTGCAGTGGAGACTTGAAGAGTTTATTTATAATGAGAGGAATGTTATCTTCTTCTTATTCATTTTATTCTTCTTCATATTCTACATTGAACATGATCCCATGAATCAATTTGAGCTGAGGATTTACTATGTACTCCTTATTTTCCCTATCAATCCTCATATCTAGCTTAATATTCTTATTTTTTGCACTCCTTAGGAATACATCATCATTCATTGCATCCCCATGAACCCATTTATGTACCTCCTCTTAGTGCTTATGTTTTATAGTCACATCCATTTTGAAATTAAAGAGTTGCTTGGTAATGACTTGGTTTGGATCCCACATCCTAAAGTTATCCTAAAGAAATAGGTAAGAGTCCCTATGCCTTAAATCCACTATAGTATCTTTCCATTTCATTATCTTGGTTCTCCCCAGCTTATACAAATCCTTTTGGGGGGTTGTCTTTTTCTTCCTCTTGAATAAGTGATGGCATTCACATTGTTGGATGTACAATTCAAGATCAATTATGATTCTTAACTAATGTTATTAGGCCCTTTTCATAAATTTATTCATTTTCTTCTTATTGTCTTACAACATTCTTGTACTATCTTCAATCTAGTTTATGATCTTTATTCATAGCTGAGACTTCTAATATGACCAGTCTTTATTAGGTCTCTTTACTAGATTTGTTTACAATAACTTTTTATATGGTAGGTTCACCACTCATTCTTTGAGTAAATTTTTTTTATTTGACTTTAATTAGTCTTTATAAGACCAATGAGTTTCTCTTAACATGTCTCATATAAACTTCACTAGGTCTCATACATTCTTGAATTTTACTCATTAAACCTTTTTATTTTTTATTGTTACTTCATGGAAAAAAATAAATAACTTATACCTTAGTCCACCAATATAATTTTGAAGTGTAAACTCAAAAATCTTATTTGTTTTTCTAATACAATATTCTACATATACCTTCTAAATTAAATATCATTGCTCTTATATGAGTGAATATGAACTACCTCAATGTATTTACCCATATTTAATGTCTAATAAATTCATATTCCTTTCATTTCACTTTACACATGCTAAGATGAAACTACTTAGATCAGAAAACTATTTATTCAACTATCCTCACTCTCCTTTAATTTTGTGTATTCATTATAATTCTTATCAACTTCATCATTGATGGTATTAATCTACCTATGTCATTTTATACTCTATGAGCCACCTAGGTCCATATATATTTACACAACATTTATGACTCAAATTCTATCAAACATCAACAAACTTAGATGTTAACTTGTTAAATTTGAACCGACAAACCCGAGATCCTCCTCTTTTGTTTAATTTTGAATCTAAATGTTTCAAATAATTTCCTACCATAACTTATCCCTTTCACATTTCACTCTATTACATAGTCAATTTTATAATTTTGAGGACTATTAATGACTTGATAAAATAATAGATTGACTTTTCAATCATAGTTCTTCTTTCATGTACATAAAATGACATATAGATTTACATCAATTATTACTAACTACAAAATATTTTGGGACCCAATAGCATCCAAATAGAAAAAAATGATATGATAAATCCAAGATCATGTAGTAATAGAGGAAAAATTATCCTATTTTACCTTTCTCATCTTTATCTGGTTCTCAAGCATTTAAAGATTGCATAAAATAAATTTAACTATCACCAATAGTCTAGCTTTCACTAACCCAAGAAGACTTAATTAAGTATAATTGTTAATGATCACATAAGGATAATAACAGATGTTAGATCATCTTAACTTAGCTTTTTCATGGTTATTTAATGACCATATAGCTTAAAATACATCAAAAAATTTCATCTTCAAGATTCACACAACATAATCCTTTGAATTTATATACACATTCATGAATATAAACGTGTATAAATGCATTCTTGTTTCCACATTCACTGGTAATAATCCATTTGAATATTATTAAATAAAATGAATAATTTGTATAGTTTAAGATTATTTATTTGAACCAAAATATTTCTCCTTATATTAAGTATAATCCTATTTCATAATGAAATATACAATAACTCTATGAAAATAACTTGAACAACAATCACACCTTTATTTACAATAAAAATGACTCTTTTTTCTATACAAACCCCTATTTGGACTATAAAAACCTTTGTTTGCCTGCACTCATGGATACTTGAATTTTTTATGTGCTTCATTGACCTTGTATGATCCTCAAATGGTGGCTTCAAATCAATAATTTACTTTCCAATCTATTCCAATATTATAATGTACCAATTTATGCCAATATTTATCTTTACAGTCCTACCTAAAGTTAGAAAAATTGACCTTTAAGGCTTATCAAATAGTTTTTAATCCTTAAATAACTTTACAAGATAATTATGTCCTTAACTAGTTCTAAGAGACCTATAATAATGTATTAGACTCTTTATAGACTTATGACAACTTATTGCAACTCATAAATGAGTATATTTTTCCATTTTTACGTAAAGACATTCAAAATTCCAATTTGAAATGTTAGATGGAAATTTAGCCAAATGTATTAAATGATCCTAAACACACCTTTAATGCCTCAAATAGGGATTATTAATACTAAAATGACCTCTTAAGAGTTTAAAAAATATTATTTACACCCTGGTGGATGATGCTCCTGCATTAGATTCACTAGGTAAAGAGATTTAAGCTCTATATCAAATGTTTCTTCCTCTTTTTCCAATTTTATTACACTATTGAAATCTTTTTTATGTTCTTATTTTATTCAGTATTCCTCTTTAACTTGTAATTGATCTTCATATTGTCCTTGATGAGCCCCATATATTTATTATTCTTGTGTCCATCTATTGTACTCATCCTACTTGTTAACCTGCTTTTGAACACTTTTCCATACAGTTTCATACTTTCGTAAGCACTATAGCATTATGTTTTAATACTCTTTTATATATTTGAAATTATGTATTTGAATTAAATATATAATGGTTATCTATTACTTTAGGACACTTTTTATATAATGTGTTTTAAGGATGTTTTAGAGAGATAGGTATATAGCATGGAATGTCTTGTAACAAAGGAATCTCATTACACATACCATCCTACAGCTATTGCATGACCAAAGCCAAAGATGAACATATTTTGATTCTCTTCCAACTGACTCATAGAAATGAATCTAACCTCCATGGAGCTCAATAAGGAAGCGTTTGGATAACGAAACAACTTTATTTATCCTAAAACAATATTATAGAATTCCCATAAATGATGACTATAGAGAAAGGAACCAATTTTAGTTATCCTAAATCAAATGTACCTTAGAATAGAATATTTGTATTGTTTTTCATAAAATAATCTCACATGTGTTATATAAATATGTATCAGTAGAGTGGAGAGATAGTAGATGTTAATTAGAGATTATCATAAGTACATTTTTTCAAGTAGTAATTATTCTAACTTCCTATAGCAATTTATTGCTACAGTTTTGATTAATATGAACAAGCATTTCTAAGTTTAATTAATTTTTGTGAGAGGAAGGATTTAATATATAATATGGAAGGAGGAAGGAGCCCCTTTAGAAGCCTTATAACAATAATCCAACCCAATTTTATAGCTAAGCATGTTATTTGATTTCTTTATGCATTATGTGATTTAATTCTAAGTTGTGTGATTTACATCCTTGCTTAGATTTTTTTGAGGAACCTTTCAAGACATAAGCATTTATTTCACAATACTTGTTTTATATTTTATTTAAAATCATTTCATTTATTACACTTCAACATCTTAGATACAATTAGCAGAATGTCAAATTAGATATTGAGTGTGCACATACAATGGCATCATCCTATCAAGTCTACATCCTCAAATTGACATCCAAATGAGGTAGAAGTTATAGATCTATGGTGACTCTCCTTGTCCATTTGGTTAAAATAAGTACATCCAATTGTGAATCAACTACTAGTCATTTTTGGTGCCTTTGTCAGGGAAGGGTATCACACACTTATAATCTTCAATATTGATAGCAATTGTTTCTAGATGCTTATTGTTTTTATTTCCAAATATTTATATTCTTTAGATTAAGGATTTACTACTTTCATATTTTGAATTTCCCTTCTTCCAAGTAGGATAGTGTAAATTTCAAAAAACCCCATATTACTAACCCTGTGTAGGTGAGGTGGACAAAAGGTAAAAAAAGGAAAAGTGGTTAACGTATGAAAAGTGAAGGGGACTATATAGGAATATTTTTTATTAAATCATCAAAAATTACTTCAAGATCAGATATTCATCCTAAAATAACTAAGGAACATGAAGGAATTCCTAAATATCAGTCATAGTTGTCAATAGAAGAGGTAGAGAAGGAAGATTTTTTTAGTTAGACTTATAGCACAAGTTAGAGATCTTGAAGAGGTTCATACCCTTGGAAGAGACCCATATGTACCACCTATAAGAAATCCCACATTATCAACTCATACTTAGGAATCTAAAGTTCATTTCCAATCATCACACAAATTTATTGCTAAGGAAGCATTCCAAGTTATTCTTTCCCATAGAATAAACACCAGGCCAATATAATATTCCAATTTAGAGAGACATTTTTAAAATACACTAGAAAAATATTCTAAAACCTCCACAACATCCCCATTATATAGGAAGCCATACATTCCTAAGGAAAAAGATAAAGTCTCCATCTTTTACACCCTAGGAAATAAAATAATTGATAGAAATTTTGAGCATTGGGTAGCAATAACCTCCCATCTTCCAATACAAAGAGTATTCATGGGGGATCACCAAGAAGAAAACACTACCAATGAGTCTACTACTTTTGAATTTCCTATCCTTACTTTTGATTATAAATGAATCCATGAACAATATCCCTCACTATTCCCTCCCTAACTTTAGAATAAAAGTGTCTAAGGATCTAGATACATTTCTTGTTGAGTTCAACATCTTATGCCATAGCTATGATTATAATCAAGATGCTCAGAAACTCAAACTATTTCTAGAAACACTCAAATATTTATCACTTAGATGGTTCATAGGGCTTGGAAACAATGTCATTTATACTTAAGAAGAAATGAAGAAGTTTTTGATGAAATATCAAGACTATTGTAGGGGCAAAAACTATAGCAGAGATGACATTTTCTAGATGACATAAGATAATGATGAGTCATTTGAGGAATATATGGAAAGATTTTTATTCATCTTAAAAAAATCTAAGAAAACTATAATGGACAAGAAATTGGTCAAATTGATATTTGTGAGAGGAATTAGAGATGATTGTATGGAGACACTAGATCTAATGTCTGGTGGTGATGTTATTTCTACACTATCATTTGATGAACTAACAGTTCTATGTATGAACTACTCTAGATCAACCATGAACAAAAGTAGGGGTAGAACCCTTCCTATAGCATCTATTGTAAGATTGTCTAAAGGTGAATTTAGTAACCTACTTTAAGACATGAAGTAGGACATCATCAATCACCTAGATACTTATATTGATACATGACATACATAGAGGAAGTAAGAAGAAATTGATAAAGCCTTAGCCACCTATTACCCTAAATATAAAAATAAGAAGGTAGATTACACATACCATTCCATGAAATATTAGCTAGTCATTATAACCAAGAAGAATCCTAAAATAGTGGAGCTACATGCCATAGGAGAAGATGAGAATCATGTTTTTTTTATGGCTTAACATAAACTATGGGTATAAAGATCAGGTATGCCATCAAACTCTATGTTTATAAATTCTCAATTCTTAAATAATCCTTAATATGGGTCTTGTATGAATGTACCCAATCAAAATTGGTATCAAATAAGTTGGTAGCTACCCCAAAATTAATTATGGATGTAATAGAATGGACAACAACCTTAATTGGGGCAATTTAAAAACTAGAAATAGTTGTATCCCTCTAATCCATGGAAACAATAATGGAAAGGTAATCAAGGATTTCTTTAGAAAATGTAAAAACCATAAAAATAACATACCATAATTCTAAAAACTCAGTATCTTATTTAAACCACTCAATTACCCATCTAGCCCATCCCTATTCCTACCAATAATTTAGTTCAACTGATATAATCTACTAAAATAATGCAATATCCAACATACACCTTGGATATTAGTCAAGTTCAAATTCACTTAGGTCATGTTCTTATATATTCCACCTCACCCATTATCGCATAACACTTTGAACAAACTCTACTCCATACTAATCCAAAATCATGCATGGCTAATCCTAAGCCAAGTCCATCTAAAAATAAAAAAGAAACTGACTATCCTCCTTTTCTAGTGAGATCAAACATATTCCATCCTAAACCAGAGCCCAAATTTGATATTTTAGGATAACTAAAGAATGTGTGCATAAACATCCCACTTTTTTAAGTAAATAAAGAATGTTCATATCTAAAATAAAGTTGTTAATGAGATATTTAAAAAAAAAATAGGAAGAAAGAAGAAGGATCCTAAAATAATCCAAGTCATTGGCCAACTAGCAAATATTATGTTGGGTAATATATTTCCCCTAAAATAATCTGATCCAAGAAGTCATATAGTTAATGTTAGCATCCATGGCCAACCCATCTTAAATATTTTAATTGACTTGGGTGTAGCCATTAATGTGATGACCATGGAAACCATGTAACAAATAAAACTTACCATTCTTCATCCAACACCCACCATCCTCTAGATGGCTAACCAATCAACTTTTAAGCTAAAAGGGATTGTTGAGGACCTTGTTATCACTATGGATTCTTAGAAATATCTAGTAGACTTTATTGTCTTATAGGTAGAGATTTTTTTTTTTTTGGAGGGGGGGTTATCCTCTTATGCTTGGTCTCCCATGGTTGGCTACCACTGATGATTTTATTGGCTACAAGTCAAGGAAAATGATAATTTCCAATGGAAATGACACCAAGAAATTGGTGTTCTATCCACTAGCTTAGCCTTCCTATAATGATGGACCAACCCCTTAGATTGATTACTTTGAAGAAGTTGTCTTTTTATAGACTCTATGTATAATTAACCAGAGTCTAACTCTATAAGCCCAAAAATAAGACACTGTCCTTATTGGTATCCTATAAAACACCTATCGATAGGATCTTATAGCCACCAACCTATTGAAATGTACACCATACCCTCTTTAGAATACCTTTCTTGAGAATGATTTTGCTATAACTATAAGATACATTTAGACATTCCATCAATTACTTTTCCATCAATGAATTTATGCTCCTTTAATCACCAACATAAAGACTATGCTTTTATTAACAAATCAAGTAAACATCCTACCAAATAAACCTCTCAACATCAACACTTCCTTAGCACCCTAACAAGAAAGTCATTTACTTACAATGCTAAGAAGGTACATGACAACATTTTCTTGGGATTAACATGACATGAGAGGAATACCCCTAGATTTATGCACACATCACATTTACATTAAATAAGAATGTAAGCCTATTCACCAACTACAATGACAAATGAATCCTATAGTCAAAGACATTATCAAAACTAAGTTGTAAAAAATCTTGGATGTAGGATTTTTTTATCCTATTTAAAATAGCTAGTGGGTCTCTTCCCTAGTCATTTTCCCTAAGAAAGGGGGTAAATTACATATTTATGTTGACTACTGAGAGTTGAATGCTACTACCAAGAAGGATCACTTTCCCCTTCCATTTATTGATCAAGTGTTGGATACATTAGAAGGGGAGAAGTAATTTTCCTTCTTAGATAGCTATAGTGGTTTTATTAAAATATGAATTGCTCCAAAAGACCAAGACAAAACCACTTTTACTTACCCTTGGGGAACCTATTCCTATGTCATCTTGCCATTTGGTCTTTATAATGCCCTATCTACTTTTCAAAGGGTAGTGTTAAGCATATTTTCTGATATCTCTCATGATTGTGTTAAAATCTACATGGATGATTTCAATATCAATGGACATACATTCAAAGAAATTCTGACCAACTTGGAGAAAGTTCTTCAACACTGCTAAGACCATAAATAATATTTAAGTAATGAAAAGTTTTACATGTTTATGATTGAAGGGATTACATTCGGACATCACATATCTCCTATTAGAATTCTAGTTGATCCAAAAAAGATAATTATTATTAAGGATATACCCAAAACAAAAAATTAAAAAGATGTTAGAAGGTTTTTAGGACATGCTGGTTATTATAGATGATTCATCAAAGATTTTAGTAAAATTGCCACCCCATTATTTGGATTGCTTACTAAGGATGTGAAATTTACATAGACTAATGATTGTCAAATTTCATTTCAACAACTCAAATACCTCATAAAAAAATTTGTTATAAGTGGTCTTGAGTAGAAGAAGCCTTTTCACATTCATACAAATGCAATTGACACCACTTTAGGAGATATCCTTGGCCAAAAAGATGAATCTCTGAGTTATGCAATATATTTTATTAGCAAGAATCTTCAAGGGGATGAACTTAACTACACTGTAACAAAGGAAGAATTTATTACCTTTATTTATGCCATTAAAAAAATTTGACACTACATTACATGTTACCAAGTATCATCCACACTGATCATGTAGTAATAAGGTATTTAATGAACAAACCTACTATAATAGGTAGGATAATTCATTGGTTCATTTCTTTTTAGGATTTTGATATTACCATTATGGATAGACCAGGAAAGGATAATGTAATATCAAATTTTCTATCTTGATTAAAAAATGATTAGCATAGTCCTATTATTGATGATTTTTTTCTTGATGAACATTTATTTGTTGTAACAATTCAATCTACTTGGTTCATATATATTGCTAACTATCTTGTTATAAGATCACTACCATAACATTTCTCACCTAGGGACAAACAAGACCTAATCCAAAAGAGTATAAATTATTCTTGGATTATAAGATATCTCTTTATCACTAAACTAGTTTTAGTTATGAGATGTATCCATGAAGATGAAGCTTATGACATTATTAAAGCTTGTCATGATGAACCCTATGGGGGTAATTTTACTACCAAAAAGACTACCATGAAAGTACTTATTTCCAAATATTATTTTCCTTATTTTCATAAGGATGTCATGATGTACACCTATAGATGTGATCAATGATAGTGTATGAGAAATCCCACTCACTCTGATGAAATGCCATTATAGCCACAATTGCTTATAGAACCTTTTGATAAATGACGACTAGATTTTGAAGGTCTCATTGATCCTAAATCTAATAATAAGGAATACATATTGGTTTGCACTGATTATGTCACCAAATGGGTAGATGTCAAAGACTTAACCCATGCTCAAGATGAGAAGGTAGTTGAGTTCTTCTATGAATAAATATTCACCTACTATGGAGTACGAAGAGAAATAGTCATAGATCAAGGCCCACATTTCACATCAAACCTCACAACTACCTTGGTACAAGATTATGAAATCAAACATAATAAGTATACCTCTTACCATCCTCAATAAAATAGCTAGGTGGAAGTGACAAATCATGAATTGGAAAATATCCTCTCTAATATTATCAACCTACATATAAAATATTGGTCAACTCATCTTCTAGAAGTAGTCTAGGTTTATAGAATCACCTAAAAAACACAACTGGTCAACCTTCATATCACTTAGTTTATGGTAATAATCATGTCTTCACCATTGAGTTTGAACATAAGACATTAAGGAAAACACTTGATTTAGGCTTGGATCTTTCCCAATCTCAATAAGATATGATCATGTAGCTAAATGCACTTGATGAACTAAGAAAGGAAGCACTTCATCATACTTAAATAGTGTAAAGACAACATGTAGGATGACATGATAGGAACATCAAAACTAAAAATTTCCAAACAATAGACTAGGCACTCCTTTTTGACTCTAAATATAAGGATAATTAAGGAAATGTATAGTCTAGATTGTTTGGGCCTTATGAGATTGAACAAGTTCTTGACAATGGAGCTGTAAAACTCACAACCATTGAATATATTCTATTCTCACTACTTATTAATGGCCACAAGCTCAAGATATATAAGAAACCATTTTATAATAAAACTCTCACTCACCAACTTCTTGAAGAACAACATCCATCTCTTCTTGATGAAGCAAATCCACATGTTCCTATAGCCAAAGGGTATTTCTGTCAACCCTTCTCTAATATTTTTTAAGAGTAATAAAGCTTCCTATAACTAAGAATAAGTTATTCAAAATGGATTGGTTTAGGATGAATAAAATCCTACCTTATGGATTATTGTGATTCTAGTTGAGGTTTGACCATAAAATCTAAAAAAAAATCAAAAAATTTAGCAATGAAAACATTCATGCACTGCTAATGGATGTTGTCTTAGAAAACTAGGTCACTGGCTGATCTACATTCATTAAAAAATATTGAAAAAAAGAAAAGGTACTACAAAAATAATTTGTTTAATTTTCATCTATTGTTTCTTGTAGATTCATTCCTTTGGAGTATAAATATATTTTCCTTCTTACTATAGGATAAAACTTGTTGTAAGATAAAACTTGCTACTGTAGGAGAAAACTTACTACTATAAGAAACATATATTATTACAAGATGTATTCCTACATTCCATCCTACATCAAGTTTTTTATCCCACTCAAATTCAAACATATACCATGACCACCACTTCGAATCATCATTTTCACATATATGAAAGGTATTTCTATAAGTAACACGATAATTATTAAATATTTATTTCCTACCATACATTTAAATTATTTATAAAGGTGATGAAAATTAATTCTCATAATGGACCACCACATCATCTACTAATCACACCCACTTACCATATCCTTCATTTATTGATGTGATCATTAACATAACTGTGCTACCACTCCTTACTCTTATCACAAGTGTTTTGTGCATGTCGGCTTCATCCCTCGAGGACAAGTGACAGTCTAAGTTGGGTGGATATTTTTCATTAAATAAAAGGAATTATTTATCCTTCCAAATAAAAAGTCATAAATCATTCCACCATATCCTAAAACCCTTGCTTCAAGCACCTAAACCTATAATTCACATAATATGGGAGGAGATTTGTTGAAACAAAAACTACTGGATATCACCCTTTTGACCAATAGCCCATAAATATTGGCCCTATTCTAACATATATCATGGGTACAATATTTTGATAAAATATAGGCATTAGATATAGGAATTATGGAAACATTTTTTGTTACACTGCATAATAGTTTGGCAATGGTAAAGGGGATGGAAATAAAGATGACAAAAACTACCATTAGTAGAGTAATGAGACTACCAAGAATAGGGGAGGAATGGAAAGAAAAATTTGATATTTAGGCTGAGAGATGAAAATTAATCTAAGGAAATTAGCATATGGAAACTTCAAAGTAAGGCACTACAAGGTTGTCTCTACCAACAAGATGGGCTAAAGCTAATAAGTTTATCTCTAGATATTTCATTTATGAAGGGAGGTATTCTATGTTGTATGGCCTACACTTCAAGTTTAAGAATCATTTTTGGCACAAAATAGAGATAAACATTACCAAATTATTGATCCACATGATCATAAAAATGTCAAAGGCATTTCAAAAATGTAATTCTAAAGATATTTACCATCACTACTTAATCCAATTGATTGTTCAAGACTATTTGCAAAGAACTAGACCCAACATTAGTTAGGAAGAATTTTTCCAAGAACTAGGAAATGTAGGAAGTGATAGAGAAAAAATAAAAGAAGAATTAAAGGTTCAAGAACAAATATCAAAATAATCCCTTCTTACAAATCTAGAAAAACCTGTAGTATAAAACCTTCTTGTAGCCACACAAAAACCTATAGAAGAAGGTATTCCTATAGCAACACAAGAACCTACAACAAGGATTGAATAAAGGACTTCCATAGGTAGGAAATATAGAAGGAAAAGGAAGAAAATCATTCTCCAACTTGATTAAGACAAGTCTAAGGAGGAACTTCCACCTTCTCCTAAAAATTCCAAGGTAACCCCTACTCGTAGATCTCAAAGATTGAGAAGAAAAATGAAAACTAAACCTTATTCTATTATTGAAATAAATGAAGAATCTAGATATGAAGAGATTGATTGTAGTGGTGAATCTCTAGAGACTAAAATATATAAGGAATAATGTTCTCCATTATTTAATCAAGAAGAAGTAGAAAAAGTTGAGCATAGTTTTGAATAATTACATGAGGAACCTATGCAAGAAGAAGTAGAACAAGAAGAGCATAGTTCTAAATAATTACATGAGGAACCCATGCAAGAAGTGAAATAAGTTTAGCATAGTTTTAAAGAGTTGCATGAGGAACCCATGCAAAAATAAGTTGAAGAATTAGAGTAACTTGCTATACAAATGGAAATTTTTGCTCTTGAGTAAGACCTACAAGAAATTGAGAAACTAAGGAAATAACTTCAAGATCAATCTAGTAGAGGACTAGATGCACTTACTTTAGTAGAATGTTAGCTATATCCCTCTATCAAATACCATCCTATAGTCAACATTCCACAACCTTCTATAGAGGAAAATCAATAAGAAGAACCTAAAGCTACCCAAGAAGTCAAGTATCACTCCTCATTTGTAATATCTTCTAAATTGATGAATTGGATGGATAGTCAATATGATATTCTAAAGGAATTAAAAAATAAAATAAGAAATTGAAAGAAGAGAATAATTTGAAGAAATCATCACCAAACTAAAACAAAAAATTAAAGATATGGTTGGTCTTAACCAAGAGCTCATAGACTATAGAGCTTTTACTAGAGTATATTTAGTATACCTTGAATATGGAACAAGTTCAGATTTATGATGATATATTGTGATATTCCCCATGAAATTATTGATCCCCACTCCTTATTTTATATATATAAAGTAAGTTCACAAGAATAATAAGCACAATTATGTGATTTCTACCTTTACAATTATGTTGTTCCATATGATAAAGAGTGGAACCCTAATATATATGTTGATGTCTAAATATAATCATTTTCATCATATTTGTTAAATGAGAAAAGAAGAGTATGAGAAGTAGATGAATATAGGAAAAAAGAGAATGAAATCTAGCTAGTTATCAGGAGTGAATCAATGGCACCTGATGTTGTCTTAGTTGAATGGGATGATATTATGTTAAAAAAAAGTTAGAACTTGTTTTGGTAATAAATATGATAAAGCCCAAGATTTTTACTCAGGATTAAGAACTTTTGTTGGTCCTTCAGCTGAAGAGTCTTATATCGAACAATAGAATGAGCTCACTCCTACACTAAGGAAGAAGGATCCATATTCCAATTTTAATTTAAATACAACATTTAATAAGATCATAAAATACATGATTCTTGTAGGTGACATGGGATCATAATTGCTAAAACTTAAATTCTATCCCCCTCTATTTTGGTACCCTATTCCAGATTGGGAGAACAAAACTCCAGTGGATGAATCCAAATAAGTCAAAATTTGGTAACTATTTGATCAGAGGTGGGGATTTTATGCTCACCTTACCAAGGGTGTTATATATCCCATGGATTTTAGAGTTATTTGTTAATTGGGAATGAACAAGTATGCTTCTCAATGTCAACCAATATCTTAAGTTGGGGGGTGTAATGAGACCCATAAATGTCTTATTCTTGTGTCCATCTATTGTACTCATCTTACTTGTTAACCATTATTTAAAACACTTTTCCATATAGTTTCCTACTTTCATAAGCCATATAACATTATGTCTCTATACTCTTTTAAATAGTTAAAATTATGTAGTGGAAATAAACATATGATGGTTATCTTTTGCTTTAGGATGATTTTTTACAATGTGTTTTAAGGATGTTTTGGAGAGAAAGGTATATAATGTAGAACGTCCTACAACAAAGGAATCTCAGTACACAAACCATCATGCAACCACTGCATGACAAAATCCATGGATGAAAAAATTTTGATTCTTTTCTAACCAACTCATATAAATGACTCTAACCTCAATGGAGCTTAATAAAGAAGTGGTTAAAGAATGAAATAGGCTTGTTTTTCTTATAGAAATATTGTAGAATTCCCATAAATGATGACTGTAGAAAAAATAACCAAATTTGGCTATCCTAAATCAAATATATCTTAGAATAAAATATGTATAATGTTTTTCATAAAAAAAATATCCTCTATGGTGTATAAATATGTAGTAGTATATTGGAGAGATAGTAGATGTTAATTAGAGATTATCATAAGTACATTTTGTCAAGTATCAATTATTATAACTTCCTGCAACAATTCATTGTTGTAGTTTTGATTAATATTAATAAGCATTTTAGAGTTCAATTAAGTGTTGTGAGAAGAAGAATTAAAGATCATAGATGGAAGGAAGAAGGGCCCCCTTTGGAATCCTTATAGTAATAATCTAAAAAAAATTAATAACTAAGCATATTATTTGATTTTTTATGCATTGTGTGATTTAATTTTGAATTGTGTGATTTACATTTTTTATTAGATTTGTTTAAGGAATATTCTAACACATAAGAATTTATTTCACAATACTTTTTTTTATGTTTTATTTCAAAGCATTTCATTTACTACACTTTAACATCTTAGATACAATTAGTAGAATGTCAAATTAGAGATTGAGTATGCACATATAGTGATGTCATCCTATCAATTCTAAATATTTAGGTTGACATCTAATGAGGTAGAAGGTATAGGGCCATGGTGACTCTCTTTGTTCATTTTGGTCAAGAAAAGAACATTTGATTGTGAATCAGCTACTAGTCAATCCTCCAAAATGAAGATATATCCTTGATATTCATCCATTTGGACTTCTTAAAGAGCTTTATTTGCTTTAATTCTCTCCTTTTAAATTTTTATACGTACACAATCACAACTCAACTAATAGTTAAATATAAAACATTGAGAATTTTGAGTCTCCTCTTGCATCCTTGGCTTTTCTTACTCACTTTTTATCTTTTCATTCATCAAATCAAGTGATTATTCTTCATTTTCCATTGTTTATCCATTCAAATCATTCTCTAATTCTTTCATTTCCTCTTCCAACTGATCTAGCCTCTCATAAACAAATACAAAGTCATACACTTCATCACTCAAGTACTCTTCCTGACTCAAAGCTTCAAATGGGTTCAACCACTGATCTTCTTTATTTACTATTACATTTTTTACTTCATTGACTATATCTTCCACTACTAAAAACATAATGATTTACCTAAAATAATTTCATCCAAACTGAAATAATTTACATATTCACCTTATACCTAATATTTTTTTTCAAACTTATCCTTTTCCATATGAATCTCATCATCTATAAGCACATACTAAAACAAATTTTTAGATTCAAACAAATGAATTTGAATTACCTCCATTTTCTCTTCCTTGGGTTGCCTTAATATCACCCTTATTTATCTTTTAAAATTCCTTATCTATTTTTGCTTTCTTCTCCTTGACACAATTTATTTTAATGGCCACTTGGCTATATTTTTGAATACATACCCCTATTGATTCTATATTTATTCTTCCAACCTCTATTTCAAAATTATAAAACTCTACTTCAACATGTCCATATCTTCTTGAAGGTCTCTCTCTTTCCTTAATTCTATCTCTTTCTTCATTTAGTCCATTGCTCCTTCACCATGATCCTTGCCCAAGTCTATTTCACCTTGGTTTTTTGGTATCCTTAGGTCCTCACCTAGGTCTTTTTAACCCTAATTTGTTGATTCTTTTTAATGGATTAAATTAGCTTCACACTTTAAGTAAATTTCCTAAAAAAACTTCTTATACCACACTTTTAAAAATACAAATCACAAATCCATTTTTCTTTACCCTGGATCACTATTTCTTGAGCCTCCATGTGCTCTTCTCCTTCTCTCTCTTTAAAGTTTAAATGAGCTTCAAGACTTCATATTATCTTATCAAAATAAAATATTCAAAATATAAACTTCAAACCAAATATCAAATCTTACTCATACCTTTTCTCTAACAGGGTCTTCTAGTTCTCTTATACTAAAATTTGATGGTAATCACACATTTAGATGCACAATTCAAGATCAATTATGATCCTTACTTGATGTTACTTGGCCCATTTCCAAAATTTTTTCATTTTATTATTATTATCTATAAACATTCTTATACGATATTCAATCTAGTTTATGACCTTTATTCTTATCTAAGACTTCTAATATGACTAGTCTTTATTAGGTCTCTTTACCAAATTTGTTTACAATCACTTTTATATGGTAGGTCTACCATTTATTCTTTGATTATTTATTATTTATTTGAGTTTCATTGGTAGTTATAATACTAATGAGTTTATCTTATTAGGTCTCATATAAACTTCACTAGTGCTCATACATTCTTGAATTTTATTCATTAAACCTTTTTATTTCTAATTGTTACTTCACGACAACACATAAATAACTCAAAGTTTAGTCCACGAATACAATTTCAAATTTTAAACTCAGAACTCCTATTTATTTTTATAGTAAAATATTTTAGTTGTAATTTCTAAATTAAATATCAATGCTCTTGTATGAGTGAATATAGACTACCTCGATGCATTTCCCCATGTTTCATGTCTAATCAATTTATATTACTTTCATATTGCTTTACACATGCTAGGATGAAACTACTTGAATCAAGAAACTATTTATTTGACTATCCTTACTCTCCTTTAATTATGTGTATTCATTATAATTCCTATCAACTTCATCATTGGTGTTGTCACTCTACTTGTGTCATTTTCCACTATGTGAACCACCTAGGTCCATATATATTTACACAACATTTATGACTCAAATTCTATCTAACATCAAAAAACTTTGATGCTAACGTGTTAAATTTGAATTGGTATACCTAAGATCCTCCTTTTTTAATATCGACTCTAGATGATTTCAAATAATTTCCTACCATAACTTATCCCTTTCACATTTCACTCTATTACATAGTCAATTTTGTAATTCTAAGGACTATTAATGACTTGTTCAAATAATATATTTATTGTTCAATCATCATTCTTCTTTCTTATACATAAATGACATATAATAACTAATTTACATTGATTACTTCTAACTGCATAATATTTTGGAAGCTGATAGCATCCAAATAGACAAAAATGATGATTTTATAATTGATCCAAGATAATGTAGCAATAAAGGAAAAATCATCCTGCTTTACCTTTCTCATATCTATCTAGTTCTCAAGCATTAAAAGATTTCATAAAATAAATTAAACTATCACCAATAGTCTACCTTTCACTAACCCAAGATGACTTAATTTAGTACAATTGATAATGATCATGTAAGGATAATAATAGATGTTAGATCATCTTAACTCAACTTTTTCACGGTTATTTATCAATCATATATCTTAACATACATTCAACTTTTTCATCTTCAATCTAGATAAAAAATAGTCCTTTGAATTTATATACATATTTATGAATATAGAGGTGTATAAATATGTTCTTATTTCCACATTTACTAGTCATAATCCATTCAAATATTATTGAATAAAATGAACATTTCATACAGTTTGAGATTGTTTATTTGAACTAGAATATTTTTCCTTGTATTAAATATAATCCTACTACATAATTAAATATACAATAAATCTATGAAAAAATAACTTAAAAAATAAAAACACCTTTATTTACAAGAAAAATGACTCATTTTTGCTATATAGACCCCTGTTTGGACTGTAAACTCCTCTTTATACCTACACTAATGGATAATTGTCCCTTTATGTCCTTTGACCTTGTACACTCCTCAAATGGTGGATTCAAATAAATCAATTTCTTTCCAATCTATTTCAAGATTATAATGCACTAATTTAGGCCGATTTTCATCTTAACAATCCTACCTCAAGTTATAAAACTTGACCTTCAAGGCTTATCAAATAGTTTTTAGTCCTTGAAAAACTTTACAAGATAATTATGCCCTTAATTAAGTCTAGGAGACCCCTAAAAATGTATTATACTCCTTTTAAACTTATGACAACTTATTACAACTCATAAATAAGTAATTTTTTCCATTTTTACATAAATACATTAAAAATTCAAATTTGAAATGTTGAAGGGAAACTTCTCCAAAGGTACTCAATGATCCTAAATACATCTTTAATACTTAAAATAGGGATTATTAATACTAAAATGACCTCTTAATACTATTGAAAATATTATTTTCACCCTAGTGGATGATTATCCTACATCAGTATGCCATCAACTCCATGGAGGATTTGATAAGCCATCT
The DNA here is from genome assembly GCA_037957365.1 of Torreya grandis. NCBI lineage: Eukaryota > Viridiplantae > Streptophyta > Pinopsida > Cupressales > Taxaceae > Torreya > Torreya grandis. Next base: position 2,009,850 of record JARHVA010003151.1, on the reverse strand, counting down.
CCTTCTTGACTAACTTCATAAGCACATACATGGGTAGCCTAAGGGGAACCACCATCACCCCTTCCATCCAAATAACTCTATAGTCAGGGTAGATCCAGAAGCTACCCATTTCTCTTAGTGTCTATCTATCCTCTTGAGGGACACTTGCCATTTCACATTCAATTATTGACTTGTATATAGTGGGTAGAAATATTATGTAATTATTTTGATGTGGTGCCTATAGTGGTGAATATGCATTTCAAAATATGTCTGGGGCACAAATTCATCTCACTCTAGAGACCATGTATTTGGTCCTAATTATAAAATCACACATATAACATCCAATAAATATCTCATCATGTATAATGGAGCCCAATTCCAGTAAGTATCATGCATTATAGAGACCATGTTATTTCTAGTGATATCCCCAAGTGAGGTAGATCTACTGATTTCATAGAATTATTTACAATAGTGGGATATATTTTATATCTACATACTTAATGTGTGCATTACCAAATATTCTATTTATCAAGGTAAAGCCGAACCTAACTCCCTTTCTAAACTATTGAATGGTTATGTTCCCTTGGTCATCCATGAATATCATGCCAATTAGGTTTGTTATCCATGAATCTAAGACCATCTCTAGCTTATGTGCCATGTACTAGATATCAATAATGATATGGTTGTAGTCTAATTATGGCAGGGGTAGGTCATAATATTTTCCAAAATTTGGCCATTTAGTGAAGGAAATGAGAAACCCTTTGTTTATTGACTTGAGCAATCCATCTTCACATCTCAACCTCCCAAATATGCCATAGACTAGGTCAGTGCATGACATGACTTTTGGTTTCACTGTGGCCTTATGAAGACTGACAAATTTGATTAAAAGTATATTTGAAGCAAGTTGAATAATGTATGGTATGGTTTTAGATTCATCAATATCCCTAGCTCCCTCAACATTATAATAGATGTTGCTATAATGCATTTCCCCTAAGTTTATGGCTTTAGGGATGAACTTTGTGTCCTTAAACATTTATAAATTACCATATTTAAATATAAAATCATCATTCACAAATGAAATTCCCTTACCCAAAGTGGAGGGTCTTGTTTGTGCCATCTTTGTAATGTCTTGGATAATAACTAACATCCTTTTATATCTATCTATAACTTTTGTGTTTCAACAATGGTAGCCTAGGTGAAACTTGTGAATCAGCTCAAGCTTGGTTGAACTTTGAGAATGTGGATAGTAGAGAGGGAAACATATTATGACTTAAAATGCAAACATAGGTAATAATAGTTAGGTTGAGTATCCTTTTGAATATTGCCTTCATTAATGTAATGTTGATGGTAATTATGGTTCATGCCACATTAATGGCAAACTCACCACCTTTGCATTCAAATTTAACATTGATTTTCCTTTGATTCACCATCAATATTAGATTTAAAGATAAAGATATCCATCTTATAACATGTGACATGCCACCTCATATCCATTTAGGCACTCATGGGGCTTGAATGTGACCAAGCTACTTAGCTTAAATTTAGCCATATAACACCTTCTGATTGATCTCAGGTTCTCTAGATGCACCTTAGTGTGATGAATCATTTATATCCTACCACATGGCATATTTTAATTCATGTTGGGTTGTCAGGTAGGCCCTTCAGATTTGGTTGGCTATGGGAATGCAATATGTCCCTTTTATAAGCAATCAAGGTTTCTTCTTTGCTAGGTGGATTTTTCATAGGTAATCATGGCTTTGTTTAGATATATGTCACCTTCGGAAGGATTTTGGATAGCTATCATCAAAATTAAATTAATTTTTTGGATCAGGTGGAGCCACACATCACTCTCAAAGGCAATTATATTAATCTCAATTTATAGCTTCATGAAAATGATAAGTAACATCATCACGTGGGTCCTTAGTGGACACACATCACTTTAGTAGGCCTTTAGAGGTGATCCAGAGGATCTTCATATGGAATTAGCATGAAATGACATGTGTAATAATCATGTGTCCAAAGGGGACACACATCATTCTCATGATTTTCTCTTTATTTCTCTACCACTTATCGTTCTCATAGGGAGATTTGGATAGTTGTGCACCATCAACCTTTGATCAAATGGATTAGGTACATCCAAATGTTCTCTTTGAAATCTCTCATGATATTTAAATTGAATGTGATGTTGCATGAACATGCATCATTCTCAAGTGAATTTGAAGGGAAAACATGTCATTTTAGAGGATTTCTCAAGTTTGGATGGTCGTACTTATGACATGTGGTAACATCTTCTAGGCTTTAGCTTATAAAGAGACATGTGGAATCTTAGATTGGATGGAATTACTCATGGGTCCAAGTTCTTGACATGTAGCCTATGGATCTGAATTCTAATGGCTAAATCCCTCAAAGCTCTTGGGATGATTCCATGTGGTTTTTGGGTTTTGTATATTTACTCTAAGTGTCCTACATAGGGCATGATGAATTGCTAAGACTTTATGAATGCTGGCAAGGTTGACACATATCCTCTTTAGGTAGGAGTCTTCAATTTGATGTCTAGTAAGGCATCACAAAATACTATTTTAAATTTGACATATTGTGAGTTCAAGAGAGAAGTTAAGTTAGAATTCTAGAAATGTCAAATGCCCATCATAAACAAATTAAAATAAGTTCAAAGCAAAATTTAAAAGTAAATTCTTTAAATAAAATATAAGGTTAGCCGAGTAAGATTCACCACAGCTTGTGGCTCTCATGATGATTGGAAAACTAGGTGAAATCTCCATTTTGAAGGCATGTTTGCACATTTTTTAAGCACACATGGTTAATAATCCTTTTTTTAATATAGCTTTGAAGGAAACTTGAAGTGACCCAAATATTTCTATGTATTACTCCTTCAAAATAGATTATTGATCAAAGATTGCTAAGAAGTATTAAATCAATTTTTTATGCAACAAAATGTTTTATCAAGCCTAGTATTTTAGGCATTCTAGGAAATTTAAGAAAGGAGGGTTCCCATTATGGGAATAGGGGTAGTTGAGCATCAAAAAATTTAGACCTCTACGGGAAACATTGGAAAATGCTAGAATCTAGATTTTTGGTTTAGAGATGATTTAAAAATTATTCATCTCACTCTAATTTTTAGTTAATAGAAAAAATACATTTTAGAACCAAATGAAAGATCACAAGCTATAAATAGCTTTTAAATCTTGTAGACAATCATATTATGTGTGTGCTTTGAAGTTGATTAACCATTTCCATTGGGTTTACAAATGATACCTTTTGAGATTCAAGACATCCAACATGAAATAACTTAATCATTCTTTAGATTTTATATATTAATGCTTTGATAAGTTAGGTGTGGCTTGGGCATTGCTCTGATCCTAGACAAGCATCCATAGCCTTGATAGATATACCATTAGCTCCACTATAGGCCTTACTCTACTACCATCTAGGAATCCATAGTCCTGGTAGAGATTGAATAAATCACCATTCATAGAATATGAATTAGTTTATTATTTCACTTCATTGGTGTATCATTTTTTTTTTTATATACCTATGTTCATAAACTAGAATCGTTGGTACCTAGAATTAGCTAGGTGTAAGGATTATGTCAAATATAGATTGATTGTTATTCACGCTTAGATAGTGAGCTCCACCTAGATTATTTATTTAGTTAATTTTAGTTATAGTATGATGGTCCACATAAATTCAAACTCTTGTTCATGAAAATGATCAATCATTTAAACTATATTAAATCCTTAAAATGACTTAGGATTTTCATAATAAAACTAATTTTTTATTAACCCCACCCAATTTTTTAAAAATAGGACACTTCTAGAGGTTTCAATACTTTGGAAAACTAATTTTTAAGACCAACATTCCCTTCTTCCATTTTTAAGATGAGGTTAACATGAATTGAGCCAAATATTTCTTGTCTAGAGGACTTATTACTAAGCTAGAACACATGACAAAAAAAACACACACAATAGGAAAGCAAAGCAAGAAAGGTAAAAATGGAAATGTAAAGAAAGAAAACAAAGTGAAAATCAAGAAAGGATAGAACATAAAATTAAACTTACTAACCTACTGTAATTTTAAACAAACTTACTATCCTTCTAGAATTTATGATAAATTAGTAGAGAAGTAATGTTTTAGATACTGCACATTGACTGGTAAGGCTAAGTCATTCCCTTGAAATTATTTGAGTTTGAATGTATTTTTACCTAGTATCTTTGTTACTTGATAGGGTTCAATCCAGATAGGAGTCGACTTGTCATGTTGTCCTTTTTTTATTGTAGGTCTCATTCCATAATAGTACTAAGTTTAAGATTTAGAATGATTTAATTTTGGCTCTCTAGTTGAACCATATTTTCATAACATCTTGATGATTTCTAAAATTTTTCAATGCTTCATCTCTAGCATCCTTCATTTGGATGATGTTTAGTATCCTATAGTACACTCTTTCATCATCTTCCATGTACTCATCCATGAACTCATAAGTGGGCATCTTTAATGTGATGGGAAATATAGGTTGTTTCCCATAAACTAGTAGGAATGCCTTGAGTGCTTACTTATATCTAGTTTTGTCTACTCATAGATTGTATTCTAGTAGGGATTTCCATTTTCTTAGTTTCTTTTCTATATAATTCTTGATGGCATTCATCAAGTTTTTCTTAGTGGATTCAACTACTCCATTACCCTGGGGGTAGAAATTGATGTAGATTTGATGACTATCTAGTTTTCATAGGCCCATTTAGTGAATTATATAAATCTAAAAGATGGGCCATTATCACATACTAGAGATAGGGGAATCCTAAACCAAGTGATAATATTCTCTTCTAGGAACATGATGACATAAATTGTTCTACTATTCTTGGCTGGTCACTACTTTGGTCCACCTTGTGCAATGGTCTATGGTAGTGAGTAAAAATTTGTGTCATAATAAGGAATTAGGATTGATTAATCCTATGAAGTTGAGGCCCCATTATACAAATGGCTTCACTTTAATTACTGGTTGTAAAGGCATGGATACATTTAATTCCCTTCAATCAAACACCTAACATTGGTGGTATGTTCACACATGAACATATGAATCTTTGAATATGGTTAGCCAATAATAGACAACCCTCAATATCTTGTGTTATGGTGAACCCTAAAGGGTGACCATGTCCTAATCTATCATGAAAGTTATTCATGATTTTGGTGGCTTTAGCTTTAGAAATGCATCTCAAAATAGATTCCTTTATAGTTATTCCTATAGAGGACCCCACTTTTGATCATAAAGTGAGATGATCTCATCTTGAGGGCTCTTTTCTATTCTGTTTTGAGGTGTGAGGGACATATTTCATGCAACAAGTAATGAACAATGTCTTTGTACCAATCTCCTCTAGGCACTTGATTTTCTTTGACCTGTAGAACATCAATGTGAGGATCAGTGTTTGTAATGAGCTGGATAAGACCTTGGCCCCTAATTAATTTATCAAATTTTATATCTAAATAATATTCCTTAAGTTTGGTCATCCACTTCCCTCTTCTTTCTCTAAGTTTATTATGTCTTAGTATTAACTTAACAACTCGATCGAACACTATAATATATGTCTTATTTCTTAGGATGTAGCATCTAAATTTCTTTACAGCCTTCACTAGTGCATAAGCTTGCTTGTCTAGAATAGGATAATTCATTTCAACATTATTCAAATTAGTGATCATGAAGGCTATGGGGTTGTCTTTGTCATATTTTTTCTATGTCAAGACAACAATAATAATATGATTATAAGCAAGAGTATAGATATGAATATTTATTAAAATCAATACTTATCAATATAGGGGCTTGAAAAATGGCATCCTTGATGTCTTGAAAGGCCCTATTTGCTTCAATATTCCATTTTATATTGGCATCTTTTTTCAGCATGGTATGGAGTGGTTTCACAATCTCTACAAAACCAATAATAAACTTTCTTACAAATTCAATTTTACCAGAGAAAGATTTTAACTCTTTTTTTCTATTTGGAACTTTAACCTTTGAAATTAGATTGATCCTATTAGGGTTTATGGTCATACCTTCAGTCACACAAAAGATGATTTTCTTGGGTTTCAATAAAATTCCATACCATCTACGCTTCTCCAATAATTGTTATAAATTCATCATGTGATCTTACCTATTATTACAAAATACTATTAGATCATTCATGTAAATAATAATGCATTTACCTATTAATCCATGGAATGCATGGTCCATTGATCACTATAAATTTTCTCTTACATTGATTAGTCTAGATGGAAATCACTTTTAGGTAATCATTCTACATTTAATGGTGAAGGTAGTCTTCATTCTATCACTCTTGTTTATTAGGACTTCATTGTAGCCTAAAAATTCATTCAGGAATGACATCATTCCAGATCCACTTACTAACTATATGACTTCATCCAAAGATGTCAAATGGTAATTATACTTCTTAGAAGATCTATTTAAATTCCAAAAATTAACACAAAGTCAAATTTACCCATTTTTATTTTAGATAGGCATGAGGTTGGTGACCCATATTGAGTGCCTTATGGGAAACATTATCCTTGAATAAATAAATTTATTCACTTATTTATAAATTAGTGGTTCTAGAATTGGATATATCAATCTTTGTCTTTGCCTAAAAGGTTTACAATATTCATTTAGTAGAATAATGTGATTGATCACACTATTGTCAAATATCTTTAGGTCATCATATGACCATCTAATACCATCCTTGAACTTGGTTAAGAGGGCAACAACTTTCTTCAATTCTTCATTGGTGAAAACTAGACTAATGTTGACATTTTATTCATCCCTAATATCTCCTAAGTTGAATTCATTTTAATCTTTCCCATTTTGGGTTACTTAGCTTCATTTCCTTATTTATTTGGGTTGAACATCCTCTCCAAGGAAATCATGCTTTTGGGAGTTTGATTTTATTTAAGTTGGATTACTCCATGTTTTTTTCCTTCTACAGAACTTTCATCATGTTCATCAATGATATGAGATTTGGATATGTTAGTATTGCACAAGAAGTCAATTATTTATTGGTCATCATTAAAAACATAGAATTGATTGATGTGATCTAACACATAGGGGCATGCGATTATCTCCATAGTAAATTCATATAGGTTCAAATCTTCAGAAGGCACCAAGTTCACTATTATTGAAATTATAACATATGGCAACCGGTACTATTCCCTAGGAAAGGAAACAATATTGAATGAGTCAAATTACTCAATTAGATCCCAAGCTCTAAATTTATATTTTCTTAAACAAGAAATTTTGAATTGATATCTACTTCTAATTCGATTAATCACTAACTCATAATCACCATAGACTATTAGCTCTTTAACCTTATGTTTAATTTCAAATTGGAGTCCTAAAATAAGAGATTCATATTCTCATAATTTTTTAGTGTAAGAGAACTATAATGTATAAGAGACTAAATACTAAATTTCTTTAAGGTTAGTTATAATGATTCCCATGCCTGAACCTTGTTTGGCTTGTACACCATCAAAGTATAATGTCAAGGGACCTTTGTTTTATTCTTCCATCTTATCACCTATAACAATATTAATGGTTTCCAAAGTATATAAACCTAAATTAGAAGACTAGTAGTTGATCTCTTCATGCTTGGCATTGTATTCTATGATCATGTATTTCATCTTGGGTTCTTAATCAATCTTAATCTGATTAGTGATCCCTTACCAAGGCAACCACATGTGAGAATAATCTATGGACATGTATCCATTCAAGGATTTGGTCTAGTTGTGACTAAGTAACAACCCATAAGCTTTAGGTATGTTAATGATTTGAATTTAAATGAACTACTATATTTGAGGCTCATGAGATAGATGCATATGGATGTTCAATAATTCATCTATTACCTTCACTATTTAATTATCCAACTACACCACCACCTTCTTATATTTAACTGGGTTTAACCCTAATTTTTTTAAAAAAATTAAAGGCATAATGTTAGCGAAATAATCAAAATCAAGTAAGCAATTATGGATATTCTTACCAAAAATTATAATAGTTAACAAGAATGGTGGAACCTCATCTTTGCTCTTATACATTACTACATTAGCATGGAATTTATTAGCCTTGTTGGAGCTAGGATTTTCATTCAATTATTTCAAAAGCATATCATGTTTTTCAATAATTTGTGTGACCTCTTGTAATGTTATGTTTGACTTAATCTTCTTTATGTCTTCCACTATGTTGTATCCACCCTTTGATGTTATGCAAGGGTACTCTATTACTTCTTGGCTCTCTTGACATTTGGGGTGTGGATGATTATTATCTATCCTACTATAAAGGGGTGTATCTAGCTTATTAGGTGTAGTGGAATTTGCTAGGGGTGGGTTATGACCTTTACTTCTCAAGGAATAGTTACTTCATTGGTACTACTAGAAATCATGAACCTCCTCAACATAGTCTTCAGGTTCATTCTCATCTTTGTTGGGGAAGTCATAAGTCTCAATCATGAGGACCGATTCAAGTGCCCTAAAAGTGTCATTGGAGTTATCATAGCCTTTAGTGTTGTTTTCATCATTGGGGTTCATTTTAAATCCTTATATTTGGATCTAGACAACTTCACATGCATGGTAGAACTTGACATAGTCCAACTCTTCATGTCTAACTGTATTGTGTACTCAACATTAGCTAAGCAAAGCCATCTCAAAAATATTGATCTCAGGTAGTTTGCTTAAAGGGGGATCATTATTGTTATTATTCCTATTGAAAGGTCTATTGTATCTTTATAAATTATAATTTATATTAGAGCTCTCAACAATGTTACCCATCTATTTATTTAGATCTAACAAATCATTATCAAGTTTTCAAATAGTTATTTGTATTGAGTCTAACTCTCCCTTTAGAGGTTTTGGGTTCCTTATTTGGGTGGTATTTTGGAAATTAGTATTATTTACAAGCACCATTGCTTGATTATTATGGGGATGTGCCTTAGAATTTGCTTGTTTGAATAATCCAAGTTGTTGGTTAGGTACAACATGACTCAAATATAACTGATTGAGTACTAATAATTGGTTTAATGCAGGTTGGTTTTGATTCATGTTAGGGATGATATTTAGAGTAGGCATAGTTGGATCAAAGTTTGGTATAGAAAAGGTGGAATGTCATTACAGGTGTATTTTCTTGTCAATATGTATTGCCTTAGCATAGGCTAAAGGCAACATGTGAATACCCATGACTCTCCTCAAGAAGATAGTTATCATTGGGTCCAAAGTTTTTTTGTATATTTATAAGGCTAAATCACATATAGGATTATGTGGTGGGGATGTTAGGGTGTACATATTTTGGAACCTAGAATTGAATGTTCTGATTGGTTCTTATAGGTCCTTTTAAGGGTGGTAAACTAATGGTATACAACTCCTGAACTAAATACTCTTCCAAATTGGGTAATAAATGTATCATTAAATTGGCCCCATCCCATGATGGAATCTTTAGGTAAGTTAAAGAACCAATCATAAGCCATGTCCCTAAAGATAAAAGGAAAAAGGAAATAGGCCACAACCTCATGGATCACATTGAGTATCCTCCAATATGCCTTAAATAATTTCATATGCTCTTCAACGGTCACTCTCCCAATGGGGGTAAAGAGAAATAGATACATTTCTAGATTTCTAGGTAGATCATACATGGGCCTAGGGACATTAATGGATGATCAAACTAACCATGCCATAATTATTATGAGAGGTTGAATATTTTAGTTAGATGGGGAGTTTTTTTGGGTCCTATACTTTTTACATCTACATATAACCACTCTTTCCTTCTTATGGGTTTCTAAGGATGTAAAAGGGATCTTGGGTTCAGATCAAGACCTGGTTCTAGCCCTAGGTAACTCTAAGATGTACGATGAGTATTAAAAGCAAAGGAGATTCAATTATAATCCTTCAAAAATGCAAAATATTACAAATATTAGCAAATTTTTTATAGAAAAGCTTAGATCAAGAAAATCCACCTTGATCTTTTAGCATCTAAGCTATGAAACCTCAAATTTCTTAAGACCTGCATAAATATTGTTATCTTTACACGTTAACCTATAAATATCATTCTTAAACAAACACATAAAAGTGTATCTATGACTTATTTAGTGATCTAAAAGTGTTTGAGGATTTTAAAACAACTTCAAGCATAAAGTTAAGTAGAGGTTCACTTAGATCCAAGAAAATTATATAAATATGATCTCAAATGTTTAGATCTAATATAAGCAACACTTTAGATATTTATCTTTGCATAAATATCCAAATTATTTAACAAATTTATACCAAAATTTGAAAAGATGATCAAAATAACCCGTAATATGTGTAAATAATGAGGTATTTCACCTATATTTTCATGAATTTAAGAAAATATATAGATTATTTAACCAAATTTGCATTAATGAACACTAATATTGATGAAAATTTTCAAATAATACAAAGATACATGTAAAGGATGCAAATATTCATATAAAATATTTAAATTCTTAATGCTCTTTAATGATATTCATTTATTTTAAAAAAATTTATCATGTATATGATGAAGTACACTACAATTCTTCAAAGATGCATGAAAATAGTTGCATAAGGCCCTCCTTCTAGCACCATCTTTTCCCTTCCTATTGATGCATGTATTATGCTCCCTATATCACTAGGGAACATGGGGAAAGTGATAAAATCAATTTTAAGTATTGGGAGACTTGTGGCTTGAGTTTTTTATACAACTATTACTTGGAATAGCACAAATAGTAGACATATGGTCACCACTTTGAAATTATACAAGTAGACCCTACTGTAGGGACAAAAAATGTTTATGCAGTGACACTTTTCTTGATAATCTTTGTGAATCATCCTTAATTTTTCTAAATATTACCCAAAATGTAAAAAAATAATGTATATTTATAATATGATCTGACCTAAAGTTATTTATGAGTGGATCTAAGAGTGAGTAGGGTAAGGAAGAAAAGAAGATGTGCTTAAAATTATTAAATATATCATTTTTTTAGAATCTAGGGAAAAACATATAAAACTAGCATCTACCAACTTTAGCATAAAGATAAAAGATAAATAAATATAGTTTAATATTTAGAGGAAGGAAAATTCATATGTCTAATAACATACTTTACATAAAATTGCTCACTCACAGTAAATTTCATGGCACATTTAGTTATAAATGAGAGGAAAATAGAGCACGTATACTATCAAATTTGTCAGCATAGTATTAAGTTCAAACTAATAGATGCATATATTAAATGTAATTTAAAAATTAGCATATAAATAAGAAACTATCATAAATCTAAAGTATGAGAATTTATAAATTACAAAACACACAAAAGAACACTACAGACAAACTCTCAAATTTTTTGGCTCCTTGTATAAATTTCTGTAACAACTATTTTCTAGTTTACAAATGAGGGGAAGACCCCTATTTATAGGCTTAAAATTTTTGAACTTAAATTGAAGTGGACCCATAAATGGTTACCAAATATAGCTAGGTGTATTGAACTACCACATTACAATGGAATATTCCTAATTTAAAATTATAAAGCATAATTGAATATTCCTTATGGTCCTAAAGGGTGATGTTGGCCAATTTGTTATTGTTGTTCTTGTTGTATTTGATTCTTGTTGAATTCTTTTTTAGTCCAAGCCTCTACACATGCTTGGTAGTCTTGGTCTATCTGAGAGAAGTCTAGGATCATAGGCCTTAATAATTCTAGTATCTCCTAGATGATCCTACCATGCTCTATGAGTATTAGCTTTAGTAATTCATAAATTACATTTTCCTTATCCACCCTTTAATTAGAAACACTAAATTTTTTATTACTTCTACAACTATCTTTGTACTAGCCACATCTTAGTAGAATTGAACCAAAAAAAATCATTTTCAATCTAAAATATTATTCATCTATGAGGGTGTCATCAAACTTGGTCGCCATAGTGATAATTGAATTCTTTAATAGTAAGGTAATATTGAATTCAATTTTGAAAAGGATGTATTTGAATCCTTGAGCTGATCCAGCCATTTATTCAAAATATTCCTCCCATTCATGAGGATGGTCTATGCAAGAACAATGTCTTCAAGAGGTAGAACCTTGAAGTTAGGAAACTTATTACTTCTTTCCACTCTAGCCAAGTTTGCCAACTTGGTGTCATATAATGAAAGTTTTTGGTCAAGTTTAATGATCACTTTGGCTTCCTTGATCCCATATTCCTACATCTTTTTAATTAATTTATACAAGTTGAAGATATTAATGATAACATTAATTATTGAAATTAAAGTGCCCTCTAGAACAATGGGTAGTGCTTGATCTTTCAACCTTTTTAGTTCCTACTACATCCCCTTCATAAAGGCAATAGTATAATTTAATTGTGCTTGCACTAAGGATATAAGGTCATCTACATACTCTTGTATCTTTCTAGGGGGAGACTTCCTTTTTCTATTCAAGGTGAAAAGGGTCTCTTCACTTTCATGAATCACTACAGAACTTGACTATAGATGTTCCACTTGTCTTATAACCACCATTTTCTTGGTTCTAGTCTCAACATCAAACTTTATGGTAATTTGGATTGTATCTTGGCTTGCCTGAGGCCTCTCTTGCCTTATTGCTTACATCATGTCCCTTACACAATTTGGGGTAGTTGTAGATGGTAGCTGTGTGAAAGGTTGATGTAATGGAAGTGCTTGGGTAGAAGAGGAGGCCAAATTTGTTGTAGGGATGAATAAATTAGTTGTGTCCAATTGCCTAAGTAGGTCAAATAAGGATTTATCAAGGCCAAAGTTAAGAATAAATTAAATAAATGTTAAAGGCCCAATCATTTTGGTAGTTGTGAAAAGGTTGAGTGGCTTGTATAAGGGGGATATATTTGAGATGGTTCATAATGGCTTGGTGGATGTAGGGGAGCTAAGGGTGATTGCTACACTAGATTTGGCTACCTAGGAAGGAGTATAAGTCATTACTTGGCTAGCATTAGTGCTCTAAGAGCTTAATAGAGGTAGAATGTTGATAGTGGCATGGGATATGAAGTAGGGAATGGTTCCTCTAAATGAAGTAGTGGTAGGGGATGTGAACATGGGAGTAGGGGTAGAAAAAGAAGCATGGGAAGTTATAAATGTGTTAATAAATAAGAAAGAAGGCAATCATGTAGTACTTATAGTGGGTGTTTGGGAAGCTAATGGAGGAGGCATTGCTCCTCTTATGGTTTCCATAGGGGACTTCTTACTTATGTAAACCCTTTCAATAATTATCTCAGCTAGTGCCTATAATTTTTCCATTAAGAAATCAATTTCTTGCTGCTCTTGTTTAAGATTAATGGCATTGGGATCTAGTCAATCCAAGCTTTGTATGGAATTTTCCTTAGCAGATATAAAGATAATTATATGTCCTTGAGAAGGACCTAGTTGGATTCTTGATTATCCTTGTTTGGGGTTTGTAGGTAAGTTCTATCCACTTAGAGTGGATTTTAGTGGAGGCATAAAGGGTCTACTACTGATGAGAGGAATGTTATCCTCTTCTTCTTCTTCTTCTTCTTCTTCTTTCTCCTCATATTCTACATTGAACATGATCCCATGAGTTGGTGGGAAATGAGGCTTTACAATGTCCTCATTCCTCTTTTCCCTATCAAGCTTAATTTATAGCTCAATATTATTCTTTATTGCATTCCTTAAGACTACATCATCATTAATTTCATCCCTATAAACCCATTTGTACACCTACTCTTGATGCTTATATTATACATTCACATCTTTTTTGAACTTAAAGAGTTTCTTGATAATTAATTGATTTAAATCCCACATCCTAAAGTCATCCTTGGGTAATAGGTAAGAGTTCCTATGCCATGTAGCCACTATAAAGTCTTTCCATTTCATTATCTTGGTTATCCCTAGCTTATAAGGAGCCTTATGGGGGGATTTCTTTTTCTTCCTCTTGAAGATGCCATCAGCTCCATAGAGTTAATAATCCATCTCCTCCTTAGCTAAATTCATAGGCAAATACCTAGGTAGCCTAAGGGGAACTACCATAACCCCTTCCATCTAGATGACTATCTAGTCAGGGTAAAGCCAAAAACTACCCATTTCTCTTAGTGTTTATCTAACCTTTGAAGGGAGCCTTGGAATTTCACATTTATTGATTAAATTGTAGATAGGGGGTATAAATCTTCTAAAACTATCTTGATGTGGTTCTTAAAGTGGTGAATATACATTTTAGAATATGTCTAGGGCACAACTTTATCTCACTCTAAAGACCATGTGTTTGGTCCTATTTATGTAGTCACACATATAACATCCAATAACTATATCATCATGTAGAAAGGATCCCCATTATAGAAATTATCATACACATCAGATACCATGTTATTACTAATGATATCCCCAAGTGAGGGGATGTATTAATCTTCCAAAATTATTTACAATAGTGGGATAACTTTAATATCTACATACATAATGTGTGCATTAATAAATATTCAATTTAGCAAGTTGAGTCTAACCTTGAATCCATTTCTAAACTAGTTAATGGGTATGTTACCTTGGTCATCCATTAATACCACTCTAGTTGGGTTTTTTATCCATGAAGCTAAGACTATCTCTAGCTTGTATTCCTCATACCAGTTGTGAATAATGTTATAGTTGTAGTCTATCTGTGGTAGAGGTAAGTCATAATATTTTTAAAAACTTGTACTTATAATGAAGGTAGTGGGAAAGCCTTATTTCATTGACTTCAATAATCCATCTTTGCATCTTAGCCTCCTAAAGATGTCATAGACTAGGTCATTATAGGGTATAACCTATGGTTTCACTATGGCCTGTGAAGACTAGAAAATTTGATTTTAAGGAAATATAAAGCAAGATAGATAATG
>JARHVA010003151.1:1975000-1990000 GCA_037957365.1 Torreya grandis | reverse complement strand
AAGAAATGGCCCAAAAATAGCCCTTCCTTAAGCCTACTTTAGACTGACTTGAAAAATTAAGATCATTTGATAAATTATAGGGTTTATTGTATATTATTTTAGTGTTTAACATGTTAAATACATACCAAATGATCCTCTCCAAACATTTTCAACTATTCACCATCTCCTATACCCTATTTTAGGCTCAATATCTCAGAAAAGTACACTTTTTTTAAATCTATATAAGTACAAGTATAATAAAATTTCATGATTATAATATATTTGGATCCTATAAAAATTATAAATAGGTTTAATAATACTTATGGGTAATTTTATGAACTTTAGAGATCAATCTCTTTGACTAGTCAAAATTAGTCTTTTAGGTAGCTTATGAGTGCCTTATCATCTTAATGATGATTCATAAAGTATAGGGGGTAATCCAAAAAAATATGAAATTAATTTGTATTATTTGGACCCATATAATATCCCATATGGTATTTATTTCCCATTCAAAACCTCATGAAAGTTTTGAGCATAATAACATAACCTTTGACTAGCAAACTCCACATTTTGATAGGTTGAAAGAAAAACATGCTTGAAAGTGAAAATTTAGATATCGAATTTGAGTGATAATGCATCAAGAGGGTATGAAACACAATTAATGGCAATTTAAAATTGTCATATAAAAATTATTCTTAATCAAAACTTATGTAACCTCTCTTAGATCATGCATACGTTTTATAGTCATGATAGTGCAATTGACCCTATGACTCTATTTTATCCTTTCCTTCTTTGTTAGATGGATTAAAAAATTCATGAAATGTTACAATAATATATATATATATATATATATATATATATATATATCACCTTATTTGAGTTTTAATTCTCTCAAAATTCTCATATTATATTCAAGACACACACCAAACATCCAAAACATGAGTAGACCTGTACATGGCATGTTGGCTGTAGGTAAATATTTAGATTTTTAGATTGCAAAATTTGTAATGTAAATATTAAAAAATAATCCCTAACTCTTTTTATATTCTTAAAACTTCTTTAAATCACCTTAATTTATGTCTACATGGTCCTTAAGCCTACACTTGCTCATAAAACACATATTTTTTAGAAGTCCAAACACAAGCTTATTTGGTGTAATTGAGGCTCTCATTCCCAAACATTAGCTTGATAATATATTTGACACTATAATAGAATTTCATTAAGAGACATATTATGTTCCTTATTCAATTCATGTCCCCTTTATCTCCATTATTTTCCATGAGAAGGCCATTTGAGCCCTTTTAGACACTATGCATTGTTAATGATCATGGTCAAAGATTGGCTATAGGTGACTTTCACTATTTCCTTGGCCCATATGGATAAAGTGATTGTAAGAAGACTTTTAATAGTTTTTCACAAACTTATTATTTCACCTTTTATTACCTTGAGATTATGAATAAACCATATGAAATTGAGTATTTTCTTTCCCTTATTTTTCATGGTCTTATCGACCACCATTATCTAACAAGCCTATAAATGTCATCACTATTTTCTTAGTATGGTTGTAGGTTTTTGAGACTGTAGAAATGAAAATTAAGAGTGTGTTCTCTCTTTATATCACTATTAGGTATTTTAAAAGTCTCATTTACTATCATGGCCTCCTAACACATGAAAATTCTCCTTAGACCTATATTCTTCTTCATGTTCAAGGATAGGTTTGTGCTATTAGTTGAGTTTGATTTGGATGTAAATCCTTAGTCTTATCCAATTAACCCAAAATAAACCTCTTAATACTTTCAATGTCCCTCAATGAGTACAATCTCTTGATTATGTCTTAACACATATCACTCATCTGACCTCATCTCTCAACCAACCACCCACCTAAGAAGACACAAGTATCTCCATACTTCATACCACATGCATGTATGAGGGTGTATAAGCATTTAGGATCATTATAGACCTTCTTGGATGTCACCTTTGGGTTTAGTATATTTATTAGGATAATAAATACTTTAATATCATTTAAATACATTATCATAGGCTTCAATACTACTTGGCTACTTGTAGACCCTTCAATGACCTTGTTTCTCAATTTTCATGCTTTATCATTCTTCATGTGCCCTCTTATACCCTACCTGTAATTAGGCATATGGTTTTCAAGGTTAATTTGGTTAATTTTTATTTATAGGTCATCTTTATATCTATTCTCTTTATCTTCATGAATTTACATAGTCATCCACCTATTTAAGCTTAAAATTTAATTTATGGAACCCACTTAAGCTATCTAAATATCTTGTAGGTGTAATTGGGAGTCTTGATTACCATTTTGATTTTTGGATCTCCTTGAAACCACTGAGGATTGAAAAATACTTTCATTATATTCTTGAAAACTTTATGTCTTCTATTGAACCTCTGCCACCTTTCAAAACTCTTCTCACACATAAGCATAAACCTTCCTTCTCTTATTTTACTGTAGACACCGAAATCGTGTCTACCCCTTGGTCCTTTCTCCCCCCTTGGCCCCCTCTAGTCCACTTAACCACTCCTAGCCCATGTTTTATTAATTTGAAATAAATATCCTATTTTAAATTAATAAAGCTCCTTTTCCTCTCTCCTTGCCACCTCACCACCCTAGGATACCCTTCTTGGATTCCCTTCATGACCTAGACTCCCATTCCAACTTCTCCTCTTGCCCATTTTAATCCCTTTCGACTGTTTCTCCCTCAGACTAGCTGACCCAGCAGTTGGAAAATGGATGAAAGGCTATTTTTAGCCTTTCTTCAGCCTTTTAGCTACCAACGTTGGTCAACTATCGACCGACGTCGGTGATATTACCAGCATCGGCAGATTTCATAACGATTTCTACACCGTTATCCGTCTCTCTTGGCTCTCTTCATCTCAAGATCTCGCAACCAGACTCTTGAATCTTGGCATCCACCTGAATCAATCCATGCCTTGACTCCACCTCTCATCCAAACCTCTGACTATCTCCCTCAAGTATACACAATAGGGACTCTGCATCAACCAGCAACACCAACAATAGGTACACCAGTCTGCAACGCTTTCTTCAGCACACCACAGGTAAGTTTTCTTCTGTGTTTTCATTTGTGTTTTCTAGTCATTTGTTTCTAAACTAGATTCAGCACTCCTATCCCCCAGACCAAACTCTGACCAAACTAGACCAGTCTCGAACCCTGTCTCTCTGCTATCCCTATCTTCTGCTTGATCCCTCTATCGGACCATATACTCTGCCCATTCAACTAGAATCTCAGACCCAGACCCTAAACCATTCAACCAAGCCCAAAACAAGACTCCTAAATCATTCAAGTAGACCACAGACCCATCCACAGACCCATCCACAGACCAAGAACCTGACCAGACCCGTTCACAAGCCACTACCCCGACTGATGCCGGTCATTATCACAACTGATGTTGGTAGAATAATCAACATCGGTAGACCTCGACAACCGATGCCGGTAGGACCACCGACGTCGGCGACTGTGACCAGGCTGACAACATCATTCAGGTAAGCTTTTACTTCCTTTTCTTTTTAGTTTGTTATCATTTTAGTCTTTTTAACATTTTATCTTTTATCAGACTTTATCTTTATCAAATAGTGGGTTGACCTCCCTTAAGGAAGTTTTCATACTTCTGGGAACAGGCTTTTGCTTGGCAACCCACCATCTATCCATCTAACACCTTTTTGTCCAAGTCTCTTTCTTTGCAAGTGTCATTCCTCCACAGCCAAAGAGGAGTACTCACAGTGTCTGGATAACGGTGTGCACGACTTCATCCAGGTACATCAAGCCTTGACCATCTTTTAGTTTCTCATTTTCTTCTTTGAATGTAGAAAGCGATTTAGCATAGAAACATTCTGGCGCGCCCGGTGGGACCCTTAGGGCCTTCCTTGGGTTCTTTCTTTCATTCATATAGGTGCAATAGGTTCTTTCCTTTTTCACCTCTTTCGTCTCTTCTAAATACCATCATAAGCAGGAATAAAAAGAACTCTTCTTTCTTTTCTTGCACTTCTAGACTAGTCAAAACTCATATTCTTCGACTCTTTCTCCATTCATCTTCATACTAACAAACATTTTGACTTGGGACTTAAAACACTTTGCATTCATTTATGTTTGCTTGCATTTCTTAGACCACACTTAGTAATTAATAACCGCATATTGAATTAATCTAGTCCACTTGATGTTACACGACCAAACCACTTGCACAAAAGAAACATCTTAACTTACCTGAGACAAGGCTCGACTGGGATTTCATCCCCCAGCGGATACCTTACCCCTACCTGGAAATCTCACTTGGATTTCATCACCAAGGGGAAATCCCACTCTGTTCTCTGGCGGAGGATAATCTCTAGGCAAGGTATATTTTGGCTAAGCGAGACTAGCTCATCACTGGGCTCGTGAAGTGAGGGGAGCTTGCTCCTTAGCACCAGGCCACGTACCGAACCTAATACAGACTTCTTGAGCACCTAAACATACCTAAAACCATCTTTAGACTACCTCTTCTAGGACCCTTCTAACAGCCAACCTCCCCAAACATCACTTTAAGGCATAAGCCACAAGATTCTAAAAGTTGATTCTTAGGATTTAACGATTAGTGTCTACCTGTCTTCATTTATTTCTCTATTCTTATCTACTTGTTTGAGTTGTGAGGACGCTCTTCTTCCTTTTTTCCAAGAATCTTCAAATTTACCGAGTTTCTGGAAAACACAGTCACCGGCATCGGCTTTACCACCGACATCGACTTCCTTTCCTCACCGGCATCAGTTATTTGACCGACATCGGCCATCTGATATCACTGACATCAGTTTTTCAACCGATGTCGGTCACTGTCACAGTCCCCTTTTTTAAAATAGCAGCCTAAAATTGACCCTTTTTCTACCAAAAACCCCATTTTAAGTTTCTAAAACTGAGAAAACATAGTTTTTGAAACCTGTCCCCCCTCCTTGCCTTAAATGGTTTTGACGCGCAGTCAAACCAAGGCTCTTCTTGACCACGCTAGACATCAACCGCTTCTGTCTTCTCCATCCATAACCAGTCCTATAATGGAGTTCCACTCAGAGACTGAAAGAACTCCTACTCGCCCAACCTCAACTCAGACTCCCATTGTCCCAGAAGACGACCAAGATTTTGCAAGATTCTTGGACCTCAATGTCAAAGCCCTCCAAAACTATCTCACAAGAAACCAAATGCGAGACCTTTCAGTCACAGTGGCAATGACATCGATGTCATCCGCTACCCAACCCATCATGACTCAGCCTATTGTCTCGACCAGTTACTCAACCATGGCCAATACGCAAAGTTTGGCCTCCTAATCTATTGTTGAGCCTGCCTCCATCGGGGTATCATTACCCCCTCAACTGCACACAATTCAACCAAGTTCTACACCATACCAAAACTTGGTTGTTTCGACCTCGCCCACTCTTTCACCTATACACGTGGGAGTGACAACCTATCCTTTTATCAGTGCCACCACTCAACCACCTCCGACAGTATCTAGTCAACTTGTGTCTTCCAATTTCATGACTCAATCCCCTTTGACCACGACATCTATCCATATGACACACTATCCATATGTTGTGCCTATAGAAGCACAACCAAGTACGTCATACGCCTCTTCAACCACCTTCCAGGTGCCCTACAACCTAGGGGGTGCCCCACCTGCCAATCCGTTAGTAGACATCATTAAAATGCTGATGGATAAAATGTCCAGTCTCGAGACCTCTATCTCTGGTTCACGTAATGCTCTGTCATATGAGAAAATTTGCAACGAACCCATCCATCCTTCCGTCTCTATTCGACCATACCCAAACCAATGGGAGCTTCCTAAATTCACTCACTTCCATAGTAAGGAGGACCCGCAACAACATCTACGAGCATTCAGACATGCCTGCTATCTTATTGCCCATGACGATGCGTTACTTTTACGCACGTTCCCTATGTCCCTTGCTGGCCCTGCCCTTGACTGGTATGGCTCTCTTGCCAAACATTCTATCTTTTCATTCATTCAACTTGCCCAATTATTTCTCAACCATTTTTCTATCAACATCACCAAACAAGTCTCAATCACATACCTCTACTCCATCAGTCAATTCGACGATGAATCAATAGTCGATTTTGTCGCCCGTTGGAGAGGCTTGATTAACCAGCTCTCCTTCTCCTTGCCTCAACCTGAGCTCATCGAGCTCTTTTCTCGAGCATGTGCCAGGCACATCTCTTCTACCTTGTGGATTCAGACATTTTGCACTTTTGACAAAGTTTTCACCATGGCTCGAAAGCTTGAACTCCGTGCCCTTGAAGAAGATAAGGTCAAATTGCGTAATACCAATGCAAAAACCAATGACCATTCTTCTTCTAGACCTTCTTCTACCAATTCCAAACCTAAAGGAGTGGCCAACACTATGGTCATTAGATCACCATCCTCAATGACAACCAATTACTCTCAACCTTCAATATCTTCAAGCATCACCAAATAATTCCAACAACGGTATATCCAGCATTCATACACTCCGCTTGGAGAATCATACGCTTCTGTTTTGGAAAAACTTGTCAAGTAGGGGGTCCTCAATATCCCTCCAATCTGACCACCTCAATTCAACCCTTCAAAAGCCATCCCTACATGGTATAGGGAGGCCGACTTCTATCACTTTCACCGCGTCCACGGCCATGACATCGACAATTACCAAACCTTCAAAAACATCATCCAAGACATGATAGACAAGGGGAATCTTATTTTAGATAACCCAAATGCCCCACCCAACCAACACATTGACATTTTCAAACAACCATTTCCGAACCATCCACCTACTCAACACAATGTCCAAACCATGACCAATGACTCTCATGACCATAACATTCACACAATCAACACTATCTTGCCTCTTGTCCCTAACCAACCTCCTCCATCACAGGATGAAGAACTTTCTTCTCCTATTAGTCCTCCATCTACCTCCCTTATATTAGAGGATGCCTTGACCATGCCAATGCCATTAATCCTACCTTCATCTGAAGACCCTACCTTGCCTACTCCTCAACTACAAGAAAAAGGCACGATCATCCCTGCCTCCTGCCCTCTTGAGGAGCCACACTCTCTTATTTCTTCTCCACCAAGAGAAGAACCAGTCTCTTCACCCATTTCAATCAAGGAAGACCCAGTCACAATTTCCTCTTTCCCTTTGCCTGAGATTGCTACATCTCACTCGCCTTCATCCACATCCAAATCCAAACCTGTATCTAACCTCGCCTCACACAAAGGTGACCCTCAACTCAAACTAAAGAAGAACACTAGACCACACTAGAGGATTCTTCCTCCACCTTCATTATTGCCCTCTATTTTGGGCCCACATCTATCCACTTTAATAGGAGTGCTTCCTACTCCCATACTTCCCAGAGGCAAGTCGCCTCCATTACTCTCTCAACCCATTAGACATATATCTCTTCCAAACCATTGACCAATGCATCCAATGCCTCTCAAACCAAAGTCATCAACCCTTATTGCAATAAAACATCCAGACCCATTAGCAGGTTCTTATGCCTTGCTGTTACGGCAATTGTTGAAGTCCTCACGTATCAATCTCCCGCCGCTTAGACCATATCAATCTCTCGGACCAAAACCGCCTTGGTTCGATGACACTCGCATTTGTGCATACCATCGCACGCCTGGGTACAACACTGAACATTGTTGTGCCCTTAAGGTTGTCATTCACCAATGTCTAGGGAATGACACCCTTCTTCTTGACCACATTATCCAAAAACCTTCCTCACTGCCCCACTCATCAACTCTCAGATCAAGACCATCTTGGTTTGATAACTCTAAATTTTGTCATTATCACCACACTCTGGGACATGACACTAAGCATTGTTGTGCTCTTAAAGCTATCATTTGTCAACACTAGAGAAAAGATTTCCTTCTCATCAAGGATCCTCCTAACCACCCCTTCGATAAATCATCAACACCAACCCATGCTTCTCAAATCTCATCACCTAAATCGGGATCTCCACGCTAGACTATGGTCCCTTTGCCACCTTTAACCCCCTTATTCGACATCAACACAGTCCATCTGACCACTAAACCTCAACTGACCTTAACCAATCCATCAAACATTCTCCCTAGCCACTGGGGGAATTCAACCTTCATCCAAACCTCGACCAATTTTTCAACCCAGTCTCAATCAAATATCAATCACTCCTTTAATCCTAAATCTTGACCAAGTGTCCATCGACCCTACCTTTGATCAAACATTCGACTAGTCTCGACCAATCAAAAATCAAATATCAATCAACCAAACATTCAACCCAAACATTCAACCAACCTTTTTATCAAAACATTCAACCAAGTCTCGACCAATCAGCGACCATATCAACCAACTTCACATCCACTCATCAATTAACACCTGACCAATCTAGAAAGAGGCAAATGGGGAAAATTTGCTCCTAATTAGCTCAGACCTTATCATATCACGCACAAGCATGGACCAGGGACTTATCAGAACCTGAGCCTTTTTATGCGTTGCATCTACGACCATTCTACTGCTAGTCGAATACTCGTCCACTTGACACTTAACTTGAGCTCGTCCCTTGAGCAATCCCCATCCTCTTAGTCCTAATTCCTTTCATCTCTATTCCTCTTAACAATTCCTCTATAACCCTTTTATGATGTATGGATGCTTTGTCCTAATAAAAGGGAGCGCTTGACCTTCTATAATCTTGTCCATGACTCACATTTCTATCAAAACAAATCAAGATGTCAAAAATATCCATGGTCACCATATCAATATCAACTTAAAAAGGTAGACTGCTCCCTCGAAGGACAGCTATACTATCATTGCTATAATTAATAGACTGCTCCCTCGAAGGACAGCTATTCAAAAGCCCTTATATTAAGCAAAAATTCTAGACCACTCCCTCGAAGGATGTCTATGACTAATCTGGCAATAAACAACACTATATTAGAAGCTTCCCACATCGATCAGCTTCACAACTGACCACCAAGCAAATGACATCTCTATGCAGGCTTCCCACATCGATCAGTCTGCCAACCAAAAAAAAAAATGAGTCATGTACCTGACTTATAGTTGTCTCAGGGTCTCCTATAAAAAGGGGCAAAGTTATCTCTGCTCTTAAAATGGGTTACCCTTTTTCCTCCTCCTATCACCTGCTCAAGGGACTTTGAGCTCACTTTAATGTCAAAGTGATTTGATTACCGTTCTAACACAACATCTGGTCAACGATGTCATGCATGAATGGGGCTCTTGGTTCTAATAACCCCTATTTGTGCTGTCATTCTGGTCCTTGTCAATGAAAGAGCAATATGCTTTTCCCTTCTTCTGCACTTTGGTCACATTCACCTTCATCACTTGTCAATCAACTCAACTCAACTCTCTTTTCAGACCACTCCTATAGCCTATTCACACTATTTTCTATGGACACCAATACACATGGAAACTATCGACCACACGCAATTTATGTTAAGCATAAACCAATACTTGCTGACGCATAAATAGACCTCAATTCATTTTTAGCATACAACCATCACGAATATGGAAAATTGTTAGGGATGAAAGACCCCTCAACCAATGTTGTAGAATACACCATTTGGAAAAAGTTGTAACATCTTTTTCTCCTCATCATTTCGACACATGACCAAACCAATCATCGACCAATCTTCTCAACTAGTCTGAACTACATTGGTCTGAGGCCCCTTCCAATCTGGGCTATGTAGGCAGCACTCAGATGACACGATGTCTTCTGGGGTTAGCTCGACCACCCTCTGTTTGTTTGTCTCTCTGATGGACAAACCTTCTCTTCTTTGACCATGGCCTTGACCTCGACCAAGACCAATCCAATCACTTTGACTCTTCCTCCCTCTTTGGGAGAACTACATTGGCCTGAGGCCCTTAGGACAAGGGCTATGTAGGCAGCACTCAATTGACATGGGGTCTCCTAGGGTTAGCTCAGACATCCTCTTCGTCACTTTCTTCCATCCCATTCTCTCGTGACCTGTCAATCATATCACAGTTAGTCACATTTTTTTCATAATCATTAGCATAATCATTTTCATCGTGTTCATTCATAGTCATTAAACATCACCATTTAATCTAAAAATCATCAAATATCAACATCAATATCATTAATCATCATCATATAACCATTTCATTAAACATCACATTCATCATCACATTAGTCATCATAATCACAAACATAGCATCACAGCATCATCATTATACACATCATATCAAAACATAAACATTGGACACATCCATACGCTTTCTCATAACTCATGTCAATAATCCAAAATAATCTCATCATATATATCTCAAAGTTTTATACAATCACATAATCTGTGCATCTCTCTCTCAAAAAATCAAGTACATCTCACATCATCAACATGTAGGCCGATATATACATCACCACAAAATCTACCCTCAAGGCTGTGGCTATGGTGGTGGCCGAGAAGATGCTGTATCCTCTCCCCCCTCTGATCTGTGCCATCTATGTAAATCAATAGTAGTCACTCGTGACATAGACCGCTACTAGCTCAGCTCTTCCCTCATATTTGAGTATCATTGTATATGAGGAAACCCTCTAATAGCTCCCTCATAATATGCGATCTCGTCCAACGCATTATTGTATCTAACTATAGATACAGTCTATGGTGGACCCATCTGACCTACTGCTGTCCCCTGTACTGCCCCCTGTGGCTGTGCAAATGTCAGTTGCATCGATACAAATGGTCTTGGCCCTTGCTGAGATGGCTATTGCAATGGGCCCTGCCCTCCAAAGCTCTGACCTGCCACTGCCTATGCCTGGGCTGTAGCCAGCTGTCCCTGTAGTAGAGTGACCTACCCTGTCAACACTGTCACTCAACCTGTCATCTCTATCACCTGTCCCGTCACCCTCGCCAGCTGGCCCTACAAAGCCATGACTTGTCCCTACAAAATGGTCACCTGAGCCTGTGCTGCTTCCCTCTCCTATCGCATTGTGTCCCTCTCCTCACGCGCTATATCCCGCTCCCTAGTGACAGCCTGTAGATCTGGCTAGGGACCCACCTGTATGCCTGTGTATCATCCTGTCCACCATGCTGTGTAGGCCTCTATACACCCTGGGTCAACTATCCCAGGTCCTACTGGCAACTCCTCAAAATCTGGCCCCTCTGTCTCCTCTGGTAGTGTGAGCGATGCCTCTATATCATCTTGCCTGTACTATAGAAATGTGGGAGGTACATCTTGTAGTAGCCCATACTGGCACCACACTCTCTTTGCTAGAATCCTCTCAAGCTCATCGGCTCACCTACCTCTGACCCATCACATGCTCTGAGTCCTGACCATTTACTCACCCTAGTCTCTGAATGCTAGATATACCAAGTATGGTCTCCAAATGATATCTGCTGGAATCAGGGCCTCCAGTACCCCTCTATAGTGATCAATATCCCTGACCACTCCATCCACCCACGTCTATGCCATCACCTCACACCATCACCTGAATCCAACTCTGAAGCTAGCCTGGATCGCCACTGGGAGGCCAAGAGGTCAGGTAACCACAATATGCTCATATGCCCAGTAGTGCAGAAGGTGGCCTACACACAGACTATACCGTCATCGCCGACTGATGCCCCATAGCTCTCTGTATACCTAGGCCAAAAAGAAGGGCACCCAGGTAACACTATCTGCTACTCTAGCATGTCCATCAAAACCCCGATCATGGCCACCAAAAACCTGCCTCCCTCTACATCTGGCAATGCATAGACTATGATGCCGATCATCATCAAAATAGCCAGCCAATGTGTGCCCTCATCCACCACATACAAAGGCTCATAAGCAAAACTAGCTAAATGGTAGCTCATCTCTATGACGTGCTCCCCAAATAGCATAACCATGTGTATATCATGCACCTCTCTCGAGCACACATAGATGTCAGCTCCGTGTATCGATAGCTACAAAATCTGGTACACATCCTCGATCGTGATCATCATCTCACCTATGGGTAGGTGGAAGGTGTTGGTGGTATGGTCCCACTGCTCAATCAATGCCACCATGAGGCTCACATCCCTCACCACTCTGCAGTAGCGTCTCAGCCCGCCTAGCCCCACTGCGCTCATCTGTGCCCACTCCTCGACCGTCACGCCTTCGCACATCTACATCAACAAGGTTAGGAGGCGATCCCATAGCATAAGAGTTTGCCTCACCTACATCCATCCACAGTTAATCTCATGTTAAAACTATTCTTACTTTTCCTATTTGACCAACCATTCTAACCATCTATGCCTAACCCGACACCCGAGAAGCCCTTGGCATAGCTTTAACCTTTCGACTTGACCATTTTTCACCACCCTTTCTGACCAGGCAGCCACCAACATCGGTTAGCATGCCGATGCTGACACTCACATAACCGATGTCAGTCACCTCATGACTGACGTTGACAAGTGAGTGACCGATGTTGGTCACTGGTTGGCCGATGATGGTGAACCCACTGATGTCGATGACTGGTTCAGCCCTAGGGCTGAACGGGGTGAACCCTAAAATTTAGGGCTTCCCCCTGTGGACTCCCCAACACCCCCAAACCACTCCTAAATCATCCCTAAGCTATCCTAGACCCCCCACCCACCTTCCTAGCTATCCTCCCCCCTCAATTTTTGCCTAAAGCAACCAAAAATTCAAAAAACTAAATCAAAACAATAATCAATCAAGTAGGGCTCAGAGACCCTCCTACCTCGTCTCGACATCATCAGCATGGTGGCACTATGGGAGCTGCTGATGGTGGATCTCCCGTGGGTCCTCTACTCCCCTCTGCCATCTCTTCTATGCCAATGACTCTGCACTCTCTTATTGGCCCACATGCATCCCTGCAGCATCCAATCGACTCCTTCTCTTCACCAATGTTCCTCTGCCACCTCGCACCACTCCTTGGTCAACTCTGGGTCACTTTCACTCAATCAACTCCAAAGATCTTTTTCCTCTCAGTCAACAAGTAGAAAATGACTTTTGGTGGGCCGCCAATCTGGTTTTGTCAGATTTGGTAGGCCACTGACGTCAGCATATTTGTGCCCTAGACCGCCGACGTCGGCCGATTTAGGCCGACGTCAGTCCCTTAGGGACACCAGCGTCAGTTTTGTCACTGACATCGGTAGACTTCAACCCTCCAAATTCTTTTCCATGACCAAAATCATGCCCCAATCAGTCAGCTTTCTTAGTAGAAGTCATCTTAGCCCCTGGGGCACACTTGAGATCACTTTTGCCTCCGTCCATCGACCACCATACCTTGGAGATATCGACTATCTCTTCAGACTCTGACCACTTCCAAGACAAATGTTGCCTTTGTTGATTTTTTCCTTTATGCTACCTCATGAATGGTTAACAAAATTATGCGCAGACTATTTTTGGACCCTCACAAGTATAGGATTGCAAGCCGGTTGATCCACACTATTTGTGACTTTTTTGTGTTTCAAGGAGCACTTCCTGAGCCCGGGATACCTGGAACATGATGACCATTTGGAGCTTTAGCTTAGATTGCATAACCCAATCAGCAGATGACTAAATGTTGGGGCCCAGTTATTTCAATTTTGGCACTCCTTGACCCTTGACCTATGACAATTTGATCTGACCATCTCGTGTAGTGGTATGCATACAATCACGACTCTTGCAGTGTTCACCCTCACCCCCTCTTCATCCACTTTCTGTCAAATTAGCACCTGATTTCAGGTTCCCTTCCCTCGACTCCTGCTTTGAGGGGGAATACCTCATCCATAATCGGGGCAACCAACCTCTTCTTATTTTTGTCTTGCTATTCACTTGAACAACCAACAAGATGAAATCGACCTTATCCCACACTTGGGGCAATCAACCCCTATTTTTGTCTTGCAGTTCGTCCAAAACAACCAACAAGACAAAAAGGGGCAAATGTAGACACTGAAATCATGTCTACCCCTTGGTCCTTTCTCCCCCCTTGGCCCCCTCTTGTCCACTTAACCACTCCTAGCCCATGTTTTATTAATTTAAAACAAATATCCTATTTTAAATTAATAAAGCTCCTTTTCCTCTCTCCTTGCCACCTCGCCACCCTAGGATACCCTTCTTGGATTCCCTTCATGACCTAGACTCCCATTCCAACTTCTCCTCTCGCCTTTTTTAATCCCTTTCGACCGTTTCTCCCTTGGACTAGCTGACCCAGTGGTTGGAAAATGGATGAAAGGCTATTTTTAGCCTTTCTCTAGCCTTTTAGCCACTGACGTTGATCAACTATCGATCGACATCGGCGATATTACCAGTGTCAGTAGATTTCATAATGGTTTCTACACTGTTATCCATCTCTCTTGGCTCTCTTCATCTCAGGATCTCACAACTAGACTCTTGAATCTTGGCATCTACCTGAATCAATCCATGCCTTGACTCCACCTCTCAGCTAGACCTCTAACTATCTCCCTCAGGTATACACAACAGGGACTCTGCATCAACCAACAACACCAACAACAGGTACACCAGTCTACAATGCTTTCTTCAGCACACCACAGGTATGTTTTCTTCTGTGTTTTCATTTGTGTTTTCTAGTCATTTGTTTCTAAACTAGATTCATCACTCCTATCCCCCAGACCAAACTCTGACCAAACTAGACCAGTCCCAAACCCTGTCTCTCTACTATCCCTGTCTTCTACTTGATCCCTCAATCGGACCATATACTCTACCCATTCAACCAGAATCTCAGACCTAGACCCTAAACCATTCAACCAAGCCCAAAACAAGACTCCCAAATCATTCAAGCATACCACAGACCCGTCCCCAGACTAAGAACCTGACCAGACCCGTCCACATGCCACTGCCCTGACCGATGCCGGTCATTATCACAACTGACATTGGCAGAATAACCTACGTCGGTAGACCTCAACAACCGATGCTGGTATGACCACCGACGCTGGCGACTATGACCAGGCTGACAGCATCATTCAGGTAAGCTTTTGCTTCCTTTTCTTTTCAGTTTGTTATCATTTCAATCTTTTTAACATTCTATCTTTTAT